>CAWUDS030003005.1:0-43766 GCA_963859935.3 Lathyrus sativus
CAGATCACCCCTTGCTCAGCATCTCTTTCACGGTTTTTCTTGTCGAAGCTTCTTCCCACTTTGACTGCATTTCTTCCGTTGAAACCTTCAGTAGTTTCAGTGGCATTCTCACTGTCGAAGTCTTCAGAAACTTTGACTTCTTTTGCCTCAGCCTGGCCAGCAGAATTATCACCTTCTTCCACCACATTGACATGGGTGTCGAAACCTTCAGCAGCTTCTATCATGGTGAAGTTGGTGTCGAAGCTTTCAGTAACTCCTACCATTTCAGAATTTTCTTCTGCCATGATCTCCATTTCGACTACGTTTACCATTTCTGGCTCAGCATAATTTGCCTCCACAATCTGCATGGGATTGGAGTCAATCTTCATCTGCTGCTTGCCTTTGTCTCCAAACTTCAACCTTCCACTTTGGATTGCATTTTGGACAAGATCCCTGAAAAGGTAACATTGAGAAGTTTTATGACCCAAGAAATTATGGTATTTGCAAAAACCTCTCTTTTTCTGTTGGTCTATAGGAGGCTCTTTAGTGCCTGCTGGTTTTATTAACTGACCATCTTTGACTAGTAAATCAAATATCTCATCACACTTGGTGATGTCGAATGTATAGGTTCTTTTAGGGAACCTGTCATTCTTTTCCATTTCGACTGGACTTTTTCCATTCGACGGGGCTAAAACTTTACAAGAATATGGAGGGCCTTGCTTTAATTCTGCAAGATCAATTTCTTGCTGGTCGAAAATGACTGGTTCGTTTTCGTCGTAATCATCTTGAACCATTCCTACATAGGCCACTCTTTCCTTCTTGTTTTTATTTGATCTAAATTTCTCATTTTTTAGTCTTTCTATCTGCCTTACTCTGTCTGCCAACTGTGCCATGTCTCTCAGATATTGGGTATCCAGTTTTTTCCTTATGGAATAATCAAGACCCCCTGCAGCCATTTCGACTAGTTCTTGTTCCGGCACTTGCGTAAAGCATCTGGCTTTTAATAATCTAAACCTATTCAAATAGTCATCTATGGGTTCAGAAAATTTTCTTTTGACACTTGCCAACTCTTTCAAACTTATCTTGGTTTGTCCCATATAAAATTGTTCATGGAACAATCTCTCTAATTGGGCCCAAGTAAAAATTGAAGTTGGAGGAAGTGACGTAAACCAAGTGAAAGCGTTTTTTGTCAAAGAACTTGGGAAATACTTCACCCTTAAGTTCTCGTTATTAGCAATCTCTCCCGCTTCTATCAAATAACGTGCCACGTGTTCTATGGTGGATTCACTAGTATCCCCTGAAAATTTTGTGAATTTGGGGACTTTCCACCTTGGTGGTAACTCTTGTTGTAAGATAAATTCAGACAAGGGGGAAGTATAACTAGGCCTTTGTAATCCTACGTTTACTCCGTTTTGTGCCATTATTCTCTCCACCATGGTGGCAATATTATTTTCGACAGGCATGTTATTGTAACGCATTCTCTGCTGTAACACTTCGTCAGCATTTTGGTTTCTCTGGACTATTATCCTTCTTGGTTCCTGTCGAATAGGCTCTTCTACATTAGGCTGTTCGACCATCACCTCTTGCCCCCTGGGATTTTCCTGAGGGTTCCCTAAGGGCCTTTGGTTTATAGTGAGTTCCTCTTCGACAGCCCTATTGGCAGGATTCTGGTTTAATTGCATTCTTTGTTGTGCTTGTGGGACTCCAAAAAAATCAGCAATGCGTGCCATCTGTTCTGCCAATATTTGGTTTGTTTGGGTAGTGTTTTGTATTAAGGGATTGAACACTTCTCCCATTTGTTGTGTCAAAGCCTGCACCATATCATGATTGCTTTCATCCATCTGTTGACGGATTACTTGTGCAGAATGGTTTGTCATAGCGGGCATATGAAAACCTGGTGGAATTTGATTCATTCTATTTCCATTTCCACCATATCCTGATCCCTGCAATGGTGATGACACTTGAACCATGGCATCAGAGAATAATGGTGACGAATTATGTAGGCTTGCCATCATTGAAGTTGGCATTCCGTACGGTTGTTCTCTCCCAACCAAAGGCTGAGAATAATTCAGATATGGCCTGAATGTATTTCCTCCAGGGGGAGGGGTTCCCAAGGGTCTGGCGTGTCCCATGGTGGAAGAACTAGGCGCATTCTGGGATCCTGAACCCGTTGGTATGGAATCCCCCAAAGGAGGCCTAATCTGTTCTAAAACAGGGCCAGACACTGGTATTGTTCCTGACGAAGGGATAGGATTGGAAACTGGAATGGTTTCGTCAGAAATATTTGAAGCATTTGGCAAGTTAGCCATGTTTCTTCTTCTTGTTCTCTTTGGTCTCTCTACGTCGGTTACGGCTAATTTACCGCTTCTAAGAATCATACAACGTAGCAAGGAACAATTTGTCTAGAAATTTCTATTAGATTTTATCAAATACACTAGTCCCACCAGGTGTGCCAATTTGTTCGCTGTGTTTTCTGGCGAACAACCTCTGGTTAACCAATTTCTTCAGAAAATTGGGTTACTTGCAGGACCAACCATACAAGTCCTAGGATACATGTGCATTTGGTTCTGTCGAAATACTCTTAGACTTTTGGTGACTAATTTGTGGTTTGTTTTATCAATGTTGTCAAAGTACTAAGGACTTTGATTTTGTAAGTAACGAAAGTTTTGACTTAAAGGTGAAATAAGGTTAAAAGTTTAAACAAGAACAAAGAAATGTCGAAAGGCTAAAACTTGCAGAAAAGTAAATGAAATGTAAAATGACTTTGAAAATAAACAAGTAATGAACTTGAAGAATAAACAAGTAATGAACTTGAAGAATAAACAAGTAATTTAAAATGACTTTGAAATATAACTGGTGTTTAAACGTACATTGTTCCAAATACTAGACTCATTTTCTCTCACACTGGGTACTTAGAGTTTTTACAGGAATTTTGTACAAATTTTCACACACACATTCTAACCACAAACTATCCTATTTATACACAAACAGAATAACTGCTTAGAACGGAAAAACTATAACTAAACGACAAGTGTCAGCCTGCATGTAAATTTCTTCTCTGAAACCTCCATGTGTCCAACTGCCAAAGGTTACAACCTTTTGAAATTTGAATCTCTTCCTTGGTGACGAAACCCTGTAACTCTTCAAAACTGTCGAAACCCTTTTAAAAAAAAACTCTTCAGCACTTGCCAACCTTATCTTTTATTAACAAACTTCTTCTGTCGAAGCCCTTAGTCACAAACTCTCCAAACTATTCTGCCAGAACATTATATCTATTTCTGGTCGAAACAATGAAACTTTAAAACCTTGTCAGCAATTCTTGGATTCTTCTCCTGATGCTATCCTTCGACAAAGATGACCTTAAAGCCTGAATCTTAATCTTGTCGAAATTATGGTCTTGTCGAAATTATGGGTTTACACAGGTATCTTCTCAAAGTTGAGAGGATACCCAAAGTTGAGAAGAACATCTGACCTCACTATCAGGTATCTGTTAAACAAACATGCATTGAACGCAAGGACCGGCTCAAAACGAAGTTGAGAGGAACATCTAACCTCACTGTTAGGCATCTATTAAACAAATAGGCATCGAACCCGAAGGCCAGCTCAACATGAAGTTAAGAGGATCATCTGACCTAGCCATCAGGCATCGAACCCGAAGGCCGGCTCGACACGAAGTTGAGAGGAACATCTGTCCTCTCTCTCAAGCATCTGTTAAACAAACCGACATCAAACCCGAAGGCCGGCTCAACCCGTAGTTGAGAAGAACATCTGACCTCGCTGTCAGACATCTGTTAAACAAATAGGCATCGAACCCGAAGGCCGGCTCAACACGAAGTTGAGAAGAACATCCGACCTCGTCGTCAATCATCGAACCCAAAGGCCGGCTAGACACGAAGTTGAGAGGAACATCTGACCTCGCTGTCAAGCATCTGTTAAACAAACAGGTATCGAATCCGGAGGTCGGCTCAACCCGAAGTTACGAAGAGCATCTGACCTTACCATCAGGTATCTGTTAAAGAAACAGGCATCGAACCTGAAAGCCGGCTCAACCTGAAGTTGAGAAGAACATCTGACCTCGCCATCAGGTATCTGTTAAAAAAATAGGCATCGAACCCGAAGACCAGCTAAACACGTAGTTGAGAGGAACATCTGACCTCTCTGTGAGGCATCTTTTAAATAAACAGGCATCGAATCCGAAGGGCGGCTCAACACGTAGTTGAGAAGACCATCTGACCTCGCCGTCAGACATCTGTTTAACAAACAGGCATCGAATCCGCAGGTCGGCTCAACCCGAAGTTACGAAGAACATCTGACCTTGCCGTCAGGCATCTGTTAAACAAACAGGCATTGAACCCGAAGGCCGGATCAACACGAAGCTGAGAGGAACATCTGACCTCGTCGTGAGGCATATTTTAAACAAAGAGGCATCGAACTCGAAGGGCGGCTCAACACGAAGTTGATAAGAATATCCGACCTCACCATTAGGCATCTGTTAAACAAACAGGCATCAAACCCGGAGGCCGGCTCAACACGAAGTTGAGAAGAACATCTGAACTCGCTATCAGGCATCTGTTAAACAAACAGGAATCGATCCGGAAGGTCGGCTCAACACGAAGTTGAGAGGAATATCTGACCTCGCCGTCAGGAATCTGTTAAACAAACAGGCATCGAACCCGAAGGCCGGCTCAACACGAAGTTAAGAGGAACATCTGAACTCGCCGTTAGGCATCGATCCCAAAGGTCGGCTAGACACGAAGTTGAGAGGAACATCTTAGCTCGCTGTCAAGAATCTATTAAATAAACAGGCATCGAATCCGGAGGTCAGCTCAACCCGAAGTTACGAAGAACATTTGACCTTGCCATCAGGCATATGTTAAAGAAACAGGGATCGAACCCGAAACCCAGATTAACCTGAAGTTGAGAAGAACATCTGACCTCACCATTAGGTATCTGTTAAACAAACAGGCATCGAACCCGAAGGCTGACTCAACACAAAGCTGAGAGGAACATCTGACCTCGCCGTGAGGTATATTTTAAACAAAGAGGCATCTAACTCGAAGGGCAGCTCAACACGAAGTTGATAAGAACATCTGACCTCACCGTTAGGCATCTGTTAAACAATCAGGCATCGAACCCGAAGGCCGGCTCGACACGAAGTTGAGAGGAACATCTGACCTCGCTGTCAAGCATCTGTTAAACAAACAGGCATCGAAACCGTAGGCAGGCTCAACCCGTAGTTGAGAAGAACATCTGACCTCACCGTCAGACATTTGTTAAACAAACAGACATCGAACCCGAAGGCCGGCTCAACACGAAGTTGAGGAGAACATCTGACCTCGCCGTCAGGCATCGAACCCAAAGGCCGACTAGACACGAAGTTGAGAGGAACATCTGACCTCGCTGTAAAGCGTCTGTTAAAATAATAGACATCGAATCCGGAGGTCGTCTCAACCCGAAGTTACGAAGAACATCTGACCTTACCATCAGGCATCTGTTAAAGAAATAGGCATCGAACCCGAAGCCCGGCTCAACCTGAAGTTGAGAAGAACATCTGACGTCGCCATCAGGTATCTCTTAAACAAACAGGCATCGAACCCGAGGGCCGGCTCAACACGAAGTTGAGAGGAACAGCTGACCTCTCAGTGAGGCATCTTTTAAACAAACAGGCATCAAATCCGAAGGGCGGCTAAACACGTAGTTGAGAAGACCATCTGACCTTGCCGTCAGACATCTGTTAAACAAACAGACATCGAGCCTAAAGGCCAGCTCAACACGAAGTTGAGAAGAACATCTGACCTCGACGTTAGGCATCAAACCCAAAGGCCGGCTAGACACGAAGTTGAGAAGAACATCTGACCTCGCTGTCAAGCATCTGTTAAACAAACAGGCATCGAATCCGCAGGTCGGCTCAACACGAAGTTACGAAGAACATCTGACCTTGCCGTCAAGCATCTGTTAAAGAAACAGGCATCGAACCCGAAACCCGGCTCATCCTGAAGTTGAGAAGAACATCTGACCTCGCCATCAGATATCTGTTAAACAAACAGGCATCGAACCCGAAGGCCGGCTCAACACGAAGCTGAGAGGAACATCTGACCTAGTCGTGAGGCATATTTTAAACAAAGAGGCATCGAACTCGAAGGACGGCTCAACACGAAGTTGATAAGAATATCTAACCTCACTGTTAGGCATCTGTTAAACAAACAGGCATCGAACCCGGAGGCCGGCTCAACACGAAGTTGAGAAGAACATCTGAACTCGCTATCAGGAATCTTTTAAACAAACAGGCATCGATCCTGAAGGTCGGCTCAACACGAAGTTGAGAGGAATATCTGACCTCGCCGTCAGAAATTTGTTAAGCAAACAGGCATCGAACCAGAAGGCCGGCTCAACACGAAGTTAAGAGGAACATCTGACCTCGTTGTCAAGCATCTGTTAAACAAACAGGCATCGAACCCGAAGGTTGGCTCAACCCGTAGTTGAATAGAACATCTGACCTCGCTGTCAGACATCTGTTAAACATACAGGCATCGAACCCGAGGGCCAGTTCAACACGAAATTGAGAAGAACATCTGACCTCGCCGTCAGGCATCAAACCGAAAGGCTGGCTAGACACAAAGTTGAGAGGAACATCTGACCTCGCTGTCAAGCATCTATCAAACAAACAGGCATCGAATCCGGAGGTTGGCTCAACCCGAAGTTACGTAGAACATTTGACCTTGCCATCAGGCATTTGTTAAAGAAATAGGCATCGAACTCGAAGGCCGGCTCAACACGAAGTTGAGAGGAACATCTGACCTCTCCGTGAGGCATCCTTTAAACATACAGGCATCGAACCCATAGGGCGACTCAACACGTAGTTGAGAAGACCATCTGACCTCGCCGTCAGAAATCTGTTAAACAAACAGGCATCGAACCTGAAGGTCGGCTCAACACGAAGTTGAGAAGAACATCTGACCTTGCCGTTAGGCGTCAAACCCAAAGGCCGGCTAGACACGAAGTTGAGAGGAACATCTGACCTTGCTGTCAAGCATCTGTTAAACAAACAGGCATCGAATCCGCATGTCGGCTCAATCCGAAGTTACGAAGAACATCTAACCTTGCTACCAGACATCTATTAAAGAAACAGGCATCGATCCCGAAACCCGGCTCAACCTGAAGTTGAGAAGAACATCTGACCTCGCCATCAGATATCTGTTAAACAAACAGGCATCGAACCCGAAGGCCGGCTCAACACGAAGCTGAGAGGAACATCTGACCTAGTCGTGAGGCATATTTTAAACAAAGAGGCATCGAACTCGAAGGACGGCTCAACACGAAGTTGATAAGAATATCTAAACTCACTGTTAGGCATCTGTTAAACAAACAGGCATCGAACCCGGAGGCCGGCTCAACACGAAGTTGAGAAGAACATCTGAACTCGCTATCAGGAATCTTTTAAACTAACAGGCATCGATCCTGAAGGTCGGCTCAACACGAAGTTGAGAGGAATATCTGACCTCTCCGTCAGAAATTTGTTAAGCAAACAGGCATCGAACCAGAAGGCCGGCTCAACACGAAGTTAAGAGGAACATCTGACCTCGTTGTCAAGCATCTGTTAAACAAACAGGCATCGAACCCGAAGGTTGGCTCAACCCGTAGTTGAATAGAACATCTGACCTCGCTGTCAGACATCTGTTAAACATACAGGCATCGAACCCGAGGGCCAGTTCAACACGAAATTGAGAAGAACATCTGACCTCGCCGTCAGGCATCAAACCGAAAGGCCGGCTAGACACAAAGTTGAGAGGAACATCTGACCTCGCTGTCAAGCATCTATCAAACAAACAGGCATCGAATACGGAGGTTGGCTCAACCCGAAGTTACGTAGAACATTTGACCTTGCCATCAGGCATTTGTTAAAGAAATAGGCATCGAACTCGAAGGCCGGCTCAACACGAAGTTGAGAGGAACATCTGACCTCTCCGTGAGGCATCCTTTAAACATACAGGCATCGAACCCATAGGGCGACTCAACACGTAGTTGAGAAGACCATCTGACCTCGCCGTCAGAAATCTGTTAAACAAACAGGCATCGAACCTGAAGGTCGGCTCAACACGAAGTTGAGAAGAACATCTGACCTTGCCGTTAGGCGTCAAACCCAAAGGCCGGCTAGACACGAAGTTGAGAGGAACATCTGACCTTGCTGTCAAGCATCTGTTAAACAAACAGGCATCGAATCCGCATGTCGGCTCAATCCGAAGTTACGAAGAACATCTAACCTTGCTACCAGACATCTATTAAAGAAACAGGCATCGATCCCGAAACCCGGCTCAACCTGAAGTTGAGAAGAACATCTGACCTCGCCATCAGATATCTGTTAAACAAACAGGCATCGAACCCGAAGGCCGGCTCAACACGAAGCTGAGAGGAACATCTGACCTAGTCGTGAGGCATATTTTAAACAAAGAGGCATCGAACTCGAAGGACGGCTCAACACGAAGTTGATAAGAATATCTAACCTCACTGTTAGGCATCTGTTAAACAAACAGGCATCGAACCCGGAGGCCGGCTCAACACGAAGTTGAGAAGAACATCTGAACTCGCTATCAGGAATCTTTTAAACAAACAGGCATCGATCCTGAAGGTCGGCTCAACACGAAGTTGAGAGGAATATCTGACCTCGCCGTCAGAAATTTGTTAAGCAAACAGGCATCGAACCCGAAGGCCGGCTCAACACGAAGTTAAGAGGAACATCTGACCTCGTTGTCAAGCATCTGTTAAACAAACAGGCATCGAACCCGAAGGTTGGCTCAACCCGTAGTTGAATAGAACATCTGACCTCGCTGTCAGACATCTGTTAAACATACAGGCATTGAACCCGAGGGCCAGTTCAACACGAAATTGAGAAGAACATCTGACCTCGCCGTCAGGAATCAAACCGAAAGGCCGGCTAGACACAAAGTTGAGAGGAACATCTGACCTCGCTGTCAAGCATCTATCAAACAAACAGGCATCGAATCCGGAGGTTGGCTCAACCCGAAGTTACGTAGAACATTTGACCTTGCCATCAGGCATTTGTTAAAGAAATAGGCATCGAACTCGAAGGCCGGCTCAACACGAAGTTGAGAGGAACATCTGACCTCTCCGTGAGGCATCCTTTAAACATACAGGCATCGAACCCATAGGGCGACTCAACACGTAGTTGAGAAGACCATCTGACCTCGCCGTCAGAAATCTGTTAAACAAACAGGCATCGAACCTGAAGGTCGGCTCAACACGAAGTTGAGAAGAACATCTGACCTTGCCGTTAGGCGTCAAACCCAAAGGCCGGCTAGACACGAAGTTGAGAGGAACATCTGACCTTGCTGTCAAGCATCTGTTAAACAAACAGGCATCGAATCCGCATGTCGGCTCAATCCGAAGTTACGAAGAACATCTAACCTTGCTACCAGACATCTATTAAAGAAACAGGCATCGATCCCGAAACCCGGCTCAACCTGAAGTTGAGAAGAACATCTGACCTCGCCATCAGATATCTGTTAAACAAACAGGCATCGAACCCGAAGGCCGGCTCAACACGAAGCTGAGAGGAACATCTGACCTAGTCGTGAGGCATATTTTAAACAAAGAGGCATCGAACTCGAAGGACGGCTCAACACGAAGTTGATAAGAATATCTAACCTCACTGTTAGGCATCTGTTAAACAAACAGGCATCGAACCCGGAGGCCGGCTCAACACGAAGTTGAGAAGAACATCTGAACTCGCTATCAGGAATCTTTTAAACAAACAGGCATCGATCCTGAAGGTCGGCTCAACACGAAGTTGAGAGGAATATCTGACCTCGCCGTCAGAAATTTGTTAAGCAAACAGGCATCGAACCCGAAGGTCGGCTCAACACGAAGTTAAGAGGAACATCTGACCTCGTTGTCAAGCATTTGTTAAACAAACAGGCATCGAACCCGAAGGTTGGCTCAACCCGTAGTTGAATAGAACATCTGACCTCGCTGTCAGACATCTGTTAAACATACAGGCATCGAACCCGAGGGCCAGTTCAACACGAAATTGAGAAGAACATCTGACCTCGCCGTCAGGCATCAAACCGAAAGGCCGGCTAGACACAAAGTTGAGAGGAACATCTGACCTCGCTGTCAAGCATCTATCAAACAAACAGGCATCGAATCCGGAGGTTGGCTCAACCCGAAGTTACGTAGAACATTTGACCTTGCCATCAGGCATTTGTTAAAGAAATAGGCATCGAACTCGAAGGCCGGCTCAACACGAAGTTGAGAGGAACATCTGACCTCTCCGTGAGGCATCCTTTAAACATACAGGCATCGAACCCATAGGGCGACTCAACACGTAGTTGAGAAGACCATCTGACCTCGCCGTCAGAAATCTGTTAAACAAACAGGCATCGAACCTGAAGGTCGGCTCAACACGAAGTTGAGAAGAACATCTGACCTTGCCGTTAGGCGTCAAACCCAAAGGCCAGCTAGACACGAAGTTGAGAGGAACATCTGACCTTGCTGTCAAGCATCTGTTAAACAAACAGGCATCGAATCCGCATGTCGGCTCAATCCGAAGTTACGAAGAACATCTAACCTTGCTACCAGACATCTATTAAAGAAACAGGCATCGATCCCGAAACCCGGCTCAACCTGAAGTTGAGAAGAACATCTGACCTCGCCATCAGGTATCTGTTAAACAATCATGAATCGAACCCAAAGGTCGGCTCAACAGGAAGCTGAGAGGAACATCTGACCTAGTCGTGAGGCATATTTTAAACAAAGAGGCATCGAACTCGAAGGACGGCTCAACACGAAGTTGATAAGAACATCTGACCTCACTGTTAGGCATCTGTTAAACAAACAGGCATCGAACCCGGAGGCCGGCTCAACACGAAGTTGAGAACAACATCTGAACTCGCTGTCAGGCATCTGTTAAACAAACAGGCATCGATCCCGAAGGTCGGCTCAACACAAAGTTTAGAGGAACATCTGACCTCGCCATCATGCATCGAACCCGAAGGCCGTCTCGACACGAAGTTGAGAGGAACATCTGACCTCGCGGTCAAGCATCTGTGAAATAAACAGGCATCGAACCCGAACGCCGGCTCAACCCGTAATTGAGAAGAACATGTGACCTCGCCGTCAGACATCTGTTAAACAAACAGGCATCGAACCCGAAGGCCGGCTCAACCCGAAGTTGAGAAGAACATCTGACCTCGCCGTTAGGCATCTGTTAAACAAATAGGCATCGAACCCGATGGCCGACTCAACTCGAAGTTGAGAAGAACATCTGACCTCACTATCAGGCATCTATTAAACAAACAGGCATCGAACTTGAAGGTCGGGTCAACACGATGTTGAGAAGTACATCTGACCTCGCTGTTAGGCATCTGTTAAACAAACAAGCATCGAACCCGGAGGCCGGCTTAACACGAAGTTGAGAAGAACATCTGCACTCGATGTCAGGCATCTGTTAAACAAACAGGCATCGATCCCAAAGCTCGGCTCAACACAAAGTTGAGAGGAATATCTGACCTCACCGTCAGGAATCTGTTAAATAAACAGGAATCGAACCCAAAGGTCGGCTCAACACAAAGTTAATAGGAACATCTGACTCGCCATCTGGCATCGAACCCGAAGGCCGGCTGGACACGAGGTTGAGAGGAACATCTGACCTCACTGTCAAGCATCTGTTACTCAAACAAGCATCGAACCCGAAGGCTGGCTCAACCCGTAGTTCAGAAGAACACGTGACCTCGCTGTCAGACATCTGATAAACAAACAGGCATCGAACCCGAAGGCCGGCTCAACACGAAGTTGAGAAAAACATCTGACCTCGCCGTGAGACATCTTTTAAACAAAAAGGGGTCGAATTTGAAGGTCGGCTTAACCCGAAGTTGAGAAGAACATCTGACCTTGCTGTCAGGCATCAGTTAAACTAACAGGAATCGAACCCGAAGGCCAGCTCCACATGAAGTTGAGAAGTACATCTGACCTCGCTGCCAGACATCAGTTAAACAAACAGGCATCGAACCCGAAGGCCGGCTCAACCCGAAGTTGAGAAGAACATCTGACCTCGCCGTTAGGCATCTGTTAAACAAACAGGCAAAGAACCCGAAGGCCGGCTCAACTCGAAGTTGAGAAGAACATCTGACCTCGCTGTCAGGCATCTTTTAAAAAAACAGGCATCGATCCTGAAGGCTGGCTAAACACGAAGTTGAGAAGTAGTTGAGAAGAGCATCTGACCTCACTGTTAGACATATATTAAACAAACAGGCTTGAACCCGAAGGCCGACTCAACACGAAGTTGTGAAGAACATCTGACCTCGATGTCAGGCATCGAACCCGAAGGCCGGATAGACATGAAGTTGAGAGGAACATCTAACCTCGCTTTCAAGCATCTATTAAACAAACATGCATGGAATCCGAAGGTCGGCTCAACCCGAAGTTACGAAGAACATCTCACCTTGTCGTCAGGCATCTGTTAAAGAAACTGGCATCGAACCCGAAACCCGGCTCAACCTAAATTTGAGAAGAACATCTGACCTCGCCGTCAGGTATCTGTTAAACAAACAGGCAACGAACCCGAAGGCCGTCTCGACACGAAGTTGAGAGGAACATCTGACCTCGCGGTCAAGCATCTGTTAAATAAACAGGCATCGAACCCGAACGCCGGCTCAACCCGTAATTGAGAAGAACATGTGACCTCGCCGTCAGACATCTGTTAAACAAACAGGCATCGAACCCGAAGGCCGGCTCAACACGAAGTTGAGAAAAACATCTGACCTCGCCGTGAGACATCTTTTAAACAAAAAGGGGTCGAATTTGAAGGTCGGCTTAACCCGAAGTTGAGAAGAACATCTGACCTTGCTGTCAGGCATCAGTTAAACTAACAGGAATCGAACCCGAAGGCCAGCTCCACATGAAGTTGAGAAGTACATCTGACCTCGCTGCCAGACATCAGTTAAACAAACAGGCATCGAACCCGAAGGCCGGCTCAACCCGAAGTTGAGAAGAACATCTGACCTCGCCGTTAGGCATCTGTTAAACAAACAGGCAAAGAACCCGAAGGCCGGCTCAACTCGAAGTTGAGAAGAACATCTGACCTCGCTGTCAGGCATCTTTTAAAAAAACAGGCATCGATCCTGAAGGCTGGCTCAACACGAAGTTGAGAAGTAGTTGAGAAGAGCATCTGACCTCACTGTTAGACATATATTAAACAAACAGGCTTGAACCCGAAGGCCGACTCAACACGAAGTTGTGAAGAACATCTGACCTCGATGTCAGGCATCGAACCCGAAGGCCGGATAGACACGAAGTTGAGAGGAACATCTAACCTCGCTTTCAAGCATCTATTAAACAAACATGCATGGAATCCGAAGGTCGGCTCAACCCGAAGTTACGAAGAACATCTCACCTTGCTGTCAGGCATCTGTTAAAGAAACTGGCATCGAACCCGAAACCCGGCTCAACCTAAATTTGAGAAGAACATCTGACCTCGCCGTCAGGTATCTGTTAAACAAACAGGCAACGAACCCGAAGGCCGACTCAACACGAAGTTGAGAGGAACATCTAACCTCGCCGTGAGGCATCTTTTAAACAAACAGGCATCGAACCAAAAGGGTGGCTCACCATAAAGTTGTAAGAAATCTGACCTCGCCATCAGGCATCTGTTAAACAAACAGACATCAAACCCGAAGGCCGGTTCAACCCGTAGTTGAGAAAAACATCTGACCTCGTTGTTAGGCATCTTTTAAACAAAAAGGGATCGAATTTGAAGGTCGGCTCAACCCGAAGTTGAGAAGAACAACTTACCTCGCTGTCAGGAATCAGTTAAACAAACAGGAATCGAACCCGAAGGCCAGCTCAACCCGAAGTTGAGAAGTACATCTGACCTCGTCGCCAGGCATCAGTTAAACAAACAAGCATCGAACCCGAAGGCCGGCTCAACCTGAAGTTGAGAAGAACATCTGACTTCGCTGTTAGGCATCTGTTAAACAAACAAGCATCGAACCCGAAGGCCGGCTCAACTCGAAGTTGAGAAGAAGATCTTACCTCACCGTCAGGCATCTATTAAACACACATGCATCGAACCTGAAGGGAGACTTAACCCGAAGTTGAGAAGTACATCTGACCTCGCCGTTAGGCATCTGTTAAACAAACAAGCATTGAACCCGGAGGCCGGCTCAATAGAAATTTGATAAGAACATCTGACCTCGCTGTCACGCATCTTTTAAAAAAACAGGCATCGATCCCGAAGGCCGGCTCAACACGAAGTTGGGAGGAGCATCTGACCTCGCTGTCGCTTCCGCGAAAATAAGGTGCCGGCAAAATAGAAGAGTCGCCACCTTTCGTTATTTATCCCTCAGAACGGAAAAGGAACGATCGGAAAAACCTGACGAAAAGGGTAAGACAAGGTCTTCGCAAGCATTGTCTGGGTTCGGGAGTCGGTTACGCAAGGGGAAGGTGTTAGCACCCCTCACGCCCGTCGTACTCGACGGGATCCACGCTTGTCGTGTTTACTGAACGAGTTGGTTTATCTATCTACCTATCAAGGCTGGCTTAAAAGAAAAGAAAAAATGACTCGGCAAAGCATCGCGCCTTATGCCTACGTATTCTCATCAGAGAATGAGAAATCAGAGTCAACGTAGTTCGACTAACTACTGGTTACGGGGAAGGTGGCTCGCCAATACGTCAGTATTGTGCCTACATACTCTCAACAGATATGAGAGATCAGAGCTTACGTAGTTCAGGATAATACGGATTACGGGGATTCAGATTCATCTGTTTTATCGAGTAGGGTTAAACAGCAGTTCCAGCAGTTAGGGACAATGCCTGTTTGCGGTGGCGTTGAAGTTTAACGACACTCTTTTCTTCAGAAAAGCTTTCCTTTGAATTATGGGCCCACGGGGCAAAAAGGTTTGAAGTTTGTTTTCTGTCTTTTACGGAAGAAGTGTTTTTTATTGTGTTTGCAATTTCAATCGCACTAAAGACTAGGACCTGAAAGTGAATGCGTCGCCTGTCACCCAAAGGGTGTCATACTAAACATCCAGACTGTTGAAAAGAAGCTCTCCAACAATCCTTTCTCAGATAGCTTAAGGCTCGTAACGTAGGATAGAAATCATTCATGATTACTATATTTTAAGCTGTTTTGAGATGAGAAGAGAGAACAGGCTCAACTAACGGGAGACTATCAAGTCCTACTGTTGTCATGCCAAGGATTCATCCTATGGTTGAGGTTCGAAACATGGAACTCCTAGAAGTTATCATGCATAGGTTTCAACCTAAAGTTCTATCATCACTTCCTTATCAAAGGAAATGAGAGTCCTAAGGGATCATGTCAATGATACACAGAAACAGATAAATCATCAGCTTAAACGGTAAACAGATAATGACTGTAAAATGCATGCAATGCAAGTGAGGGAGGAAATGTGTGTGGGGTGTCAGCCTCCACAAGCTCATCTCGACCTCAAGCCAGATATGAATAACTGCAATCATACAGAGGGAATAACATGTTGTCAAACAAAATAAAAGTAACTGCAATCATACAGAGGAAATAAAATGCTATCAAGCAGACACAAACCACATAGGCAAGGGAGCTGGGCTCTACCGAATACCCGCAAGCAAAGCCATACAGTAAAAA
Source organism: Lathyrus sativus (assembly GCA_963859935.3). Lineage (NCBI taxonomy): Eukaryota > Viridiplantae > Streptophyta > Magnoliopsida > Fabales > Fabaceae > Lathyrus > Lathyrus sativus. The sequence goes on from CAWUDS030003005.1 coordinate 15,614, forward strand.
TACAAGCAGAGGGAGCAACTCAACCTCTAGTGCAATCATGCTCCTAGCTTACATCAGTCTAGATATGAACTTATTCTAATGCATCAAGCAAGTCAAACAAGGCACATCAGCACAGAAAAGAAAACAGACAAGAAAGTAGATCAACAACTCTCTCTTAATTCCAAGCTTCAACACTTTTGACAGCAAACCTAGTCTTCAGACTTCAATCACCCTTCATACCAAGTATCAACTTGCTTTTCTAGGGTTTCAATACATCAAACACAAGTATCAACTTGTCCTTTCTTCTTCAAGCTTCAGCTCCTCAGTCAATTCTACCTTCAGGCTTCATTCTTAACCACAAGTATCAACTTGATTCCTTCAGGCTCTCAATGCATCAGTGCAAATATCAACTCATCTTTTATTCCTCAAGCCTCAGCTCGACACTCAATCTCAATTGGATCTTCTTCATAAGTATCAACTCAGTCTTCAAGCTTCAGCTCTCTTAGCTTTACCAGTCTCAACTTGGTCTTCTCCTCTTACAAGCTTCAGCTTCTCAGAGTAGTCTTCAATCACATGGAAGTGTCACCTTCACTATTCACTTTTCTTTCAAGCCTCATCTCTTCATTCAATCTCCACTGGATCTTCAAGTATAAACTTGCTCTTCTTGCTCTTCAAGCTTCAGCTGTAATGGCAATGCTCAAAGAATCATCCTCTTCCACACTCTTCAGTGAAGTCCTCATCTTCAAACTCAAGTCCAACATCTCTCAAGATACTCAAACCAGAAGACCATTGATTTAATAGGATGAGAGGAAATGATAAACAGCTTACTGACAACCAAAGGAAGCCTGCAAGGGTTCATCATTATGAAAGACTGGTTCCCTCAAAGTTCTACTTCCCAGATAAAGCCACTCATCCTTCCAAAGGAGGGATGTGAATATCTGAGAAGGACTTTTATTCATGGGGAGGAATGGAAGCACAAGATGCTTTCCATGTCCTATCTCCTAATCTTCATCAGACACCTTCAGGCACCAACAAATCCAAAGCTCCAAGCAACTTCAAGCCACCTCAAGCACCTTGCTCTTGTCTTCAACTTGTCTTCAATCTCAATCAAAGGCAAACAAAGCACAAACCCTAATATAAGGGAACTAAAGAACTTAAACTAGTTGAACTAGTAAATCAGGATCACCTAAAACTTAGTACTAAAGTTAGTCCTAACTAAAATCCTAAAATCAATTGTAAAATCTTACAAAAATTACTATGGGAACCTAGGTCAATCATGACTCTACCACATTAGTTTCAAAGATCAAACCATCAAATTAGACCTAGAACTAAATTCTACACTCTAAGGTATCAAACCTAAAACCCTAAAAAAGAGGTATCTAAACATCAATCTAGAAAGCACACCTATTTTCATCACAAAAATGTGAGAAATATTCTATGGTATCATACATATCTAACCTAATCACACACAAAAAATTAGGCTTAAAATCATCACCATGAGATCAAACAAAATTCCACAAAAATATGTATCAAACATAATCATTTTAATATCAATTAAAATGAAAAATTCCAATTAAATCAGAAATTACGTGAAATGAAAATATTTTTTCTCTAAAAAATAATAGACTCAATCATGAGTAATATGCAAAAAGAATGGGTTTGATTGAGTTAATATTCAATTAATTATGATTTTTACAAGAATCATGAATTAAATGGAAATTAAATTAAAATCCAATTAAAATAATGAAGCGCGCGGTGCAATAAGTAATCATTTTCAGTTAAAAACATGGGTTGGGCTCGCTGGGGGGTGTGGATAACACTTAAATCATTAAGCCCAAACGCCTGAATAAATGAAATGCATCGTTTCATCAGAAATCCTTCACAACCCAGCTTTAAAACACAGTCGTTGGATCCTCTCCTAGTCAATGGTCAGACCATGATCTAATGGTGAAAACTTCATCTTCTCCATTTCAAACGCCTGAACTTCGCGCCCAGCTCCGGCCACCGCCGATGGAGCTCCGGTCATCCCCTTCAACCCTAGTTCTTCCTAGAGGCCTCCAATCCAAGAGGTCAAAACATGAAAATCATTCCAAATCTTGCCACGAATTCAACCATACCATTAATTTCTTCTGAAACCTCAAGAATCATCACCTCCCAATCTCAACCGAAAATGGTGATCTTCCTATTTTGTCTCTAATTGATCAATTAACCATCTGAAATCCATCCTAGGCCATTCTACAACTAATCTAGCACCTTAGTTAAACCTAATTCTACCTAAATCATGTTATAGGAAGAAGGTTACCAACCTGGAAATTCTTGAATAACAGATGCACCAAATCTTCACTTCAAGCTCTCAAATCTTCTGGACACGATCACTGAACCTTCTTCTTGCTTCTGTATGCAAAAGAATCAATGGAAAATGCTTCAATCTTGAAACACGATGATGAGTTGCAGGTGCTGAAAACCACTTGCTCCCACACGATCTAGCCACCAATTCTTCTTGAAAATGATCTGAAATCACTACTTGGCACTCATGGAAGAAGAATCAATCAAGAAAATGAATGGAATTTGAGGAATTTGATGAAACCGATTTCAATTGCAATCTATGAAAACTCAATCTCAAACTATGCTCAATCCTTCAATGATCACCAACCTCTGCCATGGATCCATTCTACTCAATATATAGATGAAGTTTGGATGATCTAGAATCCTCTAGATCCTTCCAATGAGATTTTCCACTTCTCATGTCATGAGATTTTGAATCACTTATCATGACATGTACAACCCTTCCAAACAGCTTGGAATTCATCCCATTCACTCTTAATTTCTCCCCTAGTGAGATATTAGAGGTGTTTAGCTTGCAAAAACCCTTGCTCATGCCTTGACTTTGCGTTTTGCAAATGTGGCTTAATATGCAAGTAAGTGCTTTTCAAAGCAAGTCCATAATTTAAACCTCAAATAAAAAATGTGGCTAAACCAATGTTTTTAAAATGTCTTTTAGAGTCAAAATGATATATTACATGCCATGGTTTGGATGTGTAGTTCAAAAATATCAATTTCCAACTTTGGTTTATTTAACTTATGTCCTTATTTTAGGTCATTTTTGCAACTTTGAGCTAAAAGCCTTTTCATCATCTCATGACCTCCTTACTAGCCTTAAAACATCATTTTGAGCAAGTTTGATGTTGAAGATTATTCCATTTGAAGCTTGGAAATAGGAGTTATGGCCTTATGCTTGAAATGACCTGTAATCTCCAAGTGACCAAAATGCCCTTGAATTGTCAAAGCCATAACTTGAGTTCTACAAATCCTATCAAGGACTTCTAGTACTCTATAGAAAGCTAAGAAGATAGGGAACAACATTCATGTTGGCCAAAAGTCCATAGGAATCATCCTTCTTGGGAAAAAGTTTGATGTAAGTTGGGTGACTTTCAAGGCCCTAGATTCACATACCTCAGATGACATGTAACTTGTCAAAGTCACAACTTGAGCTCTACAAATCCTATCAAGGACTTCTAGTACTCAAATTAAAGCTAAGAACAAGATCTACAACATTCATGTTAGGGGCAAGATGAGATGACAATCACATCTTGAGCTAAACTGCCTTGAAGATAGGGGTCAAACTAGGGGATTTTACACTGTCAAGCCTTAGAAACCCTAGCTTGAAACTTATCAAACTCTTCAATCATGAGGAGTTAAACTTGAAATCATCCTTATAGCATCTCAATGCATCAATCCATGATCACATGGCTCTTGGATTAGGTCTCAACCCTCTCCAAATCATCAGTTGACCTAGGGTTGACCCAGTCAAACCCTAATTATACCACTCATGGCTAGGTCCTCTTAATCTTGTACAATGACCTGTCTAGGCTTCATGATGGCTTTCAAGACATCTCATAAGCCCTCTAAAGGCTTCAAGTCCTTCTTCATAGCCTCAGAATCATCTGAGGAGCTTCCCACAACTCTCAAGTTAGGAGGCACACAATTGTGGTTTCAACCACTCTCTCTAAGAATCTTTTGACTTCTCTGACAAAGATATCAACCCTTGAACACTTGAATAACCTTCTTGGCTAGCTTCATAGTCTTGTATAGCCCTTGATTGGTACTCAAACCTCTTGATCTCCTGCATACATGTCAATGAAATTCAAATGATAATGCTAATGTGAATGAAATGAAACATAAGCTAGGTAAAGAAATGTTGGTCAAATTTTAGGGTGCAACAGCTGCCCCTATTCAAACGGCTTGGACCTGACTGGGTGAGAAGCGAACGGCTCTCAACCAATCATGGTGCGAGACGGTTGAATACCGACAAACCCGAAAATTTGCCAACTGCACAAGTACTCGGTACTCTGATGGGAACAAATCTTCGAAAACTGAAACATTAGCTGCACGGTAACCAACTGGGGGATTGGTCACACGGTAACCGGTGATACATGGTCGATCATGTCGTCAGGTCAACAATCACGTTAATCATGCCGTCGGGCATTCAAAGAAAACTTTCGGGCATCAGCCGGACTTCATCAGTAAGTCGGGACTAGAATTCTCGGTCAATCATGAATCAATTGGGGATGTCCAAACTTTAGCCATCAGGAACCCTGCATCAGCTGAGGGAACTGCTTCGTTAACACGGTTAGACTTCAATCATCAAGTCTTCAAGGGAAGTTTCAACTTCGCTGTTCGGAAACCTGCTGGGGATGACGCATCTCCACTTGGGATTCTGGAGGACTATCAAGTAACTCTGCTTCGGGGATCTAGAAATCATTCTGGGTGAATCAACTCTGCTGAGGACTTCAAGAATCATCTTGGACAAATACTCCGTGGGGACTTCAAGAATCATCCTGCACCCGAGACTTTGCTGGAGATTTCAGGAATCATCCTGAGCAAACACTCTGCCGGGAACTCTAAGCATCAACTTGAGCGGCCAAATCTGGCGACTGCACTGGGGATTTTAAGAATCATCTTAAGCAAACGACCTTGCTGGGGAAAAAATCCAAGAATCATCTTGAGCAAGCGACTTTGCTGGGGCATTCAAGAATCATCTTGAGCAAGCGGCTCTGCGGGGGATTCAAGAATCATCTTCAGCAAGCGGCTCTGCGGGGGAGCACCTGCAAAACAAGAACGGTAACGACCTAGATCATGCTTATTATGCACATGCTTTGACAATGGCGCAATGCTCCACACGGTGGAAATGCTATGTACTCATGCAAACTGTTATGCAATCATGCAACATGCTGCGATCTCGCCAGCAAAACAAATGCCGAAGGGAGAGTCCCCCTGTCAAGGAGGAAGAACCACTCTGGTGGAGGAAGGAGTCATCCTGCCACAGTGAAAAGGTCACGCCGATCTCAATCGGACTCTGCATGGGGAAATGAACTTCAGTTGACTGCTGCTGGGGAACGAAGCTCTACGAGAACCTGGACATGCTGAGGAAAGCGATGTCAAACGCGGAAATAAACTGCACGGCCTTCACGGCTAAACCTTCCTGGAGACAACGACTCCGGTGGGGAGACACAACATCAGCTATTCAACACTCTACTGGGGAAAACCAATCATGGCCTGGATGGCTTCCAAGGACTCGGCTCTCTTGGGGATCTGCAAACTCGACTGGGGAAGAAGAAATCATCCTACTTCGGGGGAGAGTACGAATCTGCGGGGAATCTCGATTCCGCTGGAGACTCCAGTCTGGAACTATCAATTGCTGCACACTTCAGTGAATAGTCTCCTGCGAGAGCTGCACTTGTGACCCGGTGCTGGGGGATGAACACACGCTTCGGCGCCTGACTCAGCTGGGGAGATGCCGCTCCTTCAGGATACATCTGATTGGGGAGAGAATCTTCTCTGCCTGGGGAAACATATCAATGCTTTACGATTTCACGTTCGGACTCTGCGGGGAGAGACCGCTGAACCTTGCTGGAGAAGGAGGAATCATCCTGCTTGGGGATGCGTACGGCGTACTGTCTGGTACATGCTACACCTGTAACAACACAAACAAACAGACAGGATACCCTTCTCAAAGGGACCTATCAAGGTTATCATCTTGTGACAATGTTTAAGTAATTCATTGTTTCAACAATCATTGGCCTAGGCCAGTAAGTTTATGTGTGCGCATTTTGTCAAAAACATCGACGTTCTTTTTCGGAAACAAAACAGATAAATGCTAAACAGACAAACGGAATTGCTGAATAGTATACATTTTATTGATAACGAACCCTTGAATGGGTAAAAATGTTTTACAACAGATGCAAGCTCCTAGAATGAGGAAGCCGCGCAAAAATAAAACATAAATATACATCAGTATATACAAATGTCGGCAACGAGGCGTAGACGAACACCATGAGTTGATCCCTCTATGACCCACTCGACTTCGATACTTCTCCAACGCTTCAGCTTCAGAAGAGATTGATTCAGATAAACGGCCCTCAGGTCTTCCAAACCACTAAACAACGAAAGTCCACACGCGGCACGCAGTCATTTGCTTTTTCAAATCCCTAACTTTTGCGTGAACCGCCCTTTGTGGGTTTTCAGTTCACCGGGATACCCTTTTTTGCCAAAGTCGCCCATCCGGGTTTTCGACTTTGCGGGTGTACATTTTTTCAATTTATATCCCTAATTTTTTCCCGAACCTTTTTCCTTTTTTTTTTGGTTCGCCGGGATGCCCTTTTTTGCCTGGATGCTCTTTTTCTTTCCAGCGGGTCATTTTTAAGCAAAGTATTTTTTAACTGCGTCCGCGTTCACCGGGGATGCAAAATCTTCACCATCCATCATGGATAACAACAAAGCTCCTCCCTAGAATACCTTGCTGACGATGTACGGACCTTCGTAATTGGGAGTCCACTTGCCCCGGTGATCGGAGTATGGAGGAAGAATCTTCTTCAAGACGAGATCACCCGTCTGAAAGCTTCTAGGACACACCTTCTTATCATAAGCTTTCTTCATTCGGCTTTGGTATAAACGACCATATGCAATCGATGCCAACCTCTTCTCGTCCATCAGGCTGGGTTGGTTCAGTCGGTTCTTAATCCATTCTGCCTCGTCGAGTTTCACGTCAACCAAAACTCGCAAAGAATGGATCTCCACTTCTAACGATAGGACAACTTCCATACCGTACACTAAGGAGAAAGGAGTTGCCTCGGTTGATGTACGTACCGTCGTACGATAACCGTGCAGTGCGAACGGCAGCATCTCGTGCCAATCCTTGTAGGTCACGACCATCTTCTGAACAATCTTCTTGATGTTCTTATTGGCCGCTTCAACGGCGCCATTCATCTTCGGCCGGTAAGGAGATGAGTTGTGGTGTTCAATCTTGAAACTCTGGCACAACTCCTTCATCATCTTGTTATTCAGATTCGAACCATTATCAGTAATGATCCGCTCGGGAATTCCGTAACGATAGATGATATCCCTCTTTATGAATTTAGCCACCACCTGCTTGGTCACATTAGCATATGAGGCTGCCTCCACCCACTTGGTGAAGTAGTCGATATCTACTAGAATGAAGCGATGACCGTTAGATGCAGTGGGCTCGATCTTGCCTATCATGTCGATGCCCCACATGGAGAACGGCCACGGGGAGGACATGACATTTAACGGGCACGGCGGCACATGAATCTTATCAGCATAAATCTGGCATTTATGACATCTCTTCGCGAATTTGAAGCAAACAGACTCCATCGTCAGCCAGTAATATCCTGCTCTCAGGATTTTCCTCGTCATAGCATGCCCGCCGGCGTGTGTACCAAATGTGCCTTCATGTACTTCTTCCATGAGCATACTCGCTTCTTTCTCATCTACACATCTGAGTAGCACGAGGTCGTGGTTTCTTTTATACAAAACTCCATCAGGATTGAGATAAAAATTTCCAGATAGCCTCCTCAGAGTCTTCTTATCCTGGGTTAATGCACCCGCAGGATACTCCTTAGTCATAAGGAAAATCTGGATGTCATGGAACCATGGCTTGCCGTCGGTGGCTTCCTCGATCGCAAAGACGAATGCAGGTCTATCAAGGCGAGAAAGGACAATTCTTGGAGCTTCATTCCAAAAATTGACTTTATACATCGAAGCCAACGTAGCTAAGGCATCAGCCATCTGATTTTCTGCTCTGGGTACATGATGGAGTTCCACTCGATCGAAGAACGGAAGTAGCCTTCTGGCATAATTCATGTACGGCACCTAATTCGATTGACGAGTCTCCCACTCCCCTTTAATCTGGTTAATCACAAGCGCCGAGTCACCATATACGTCTAGGTTTTTGATTCTCAAATCAATTGCCTCTTCTAGACCCATGATGCATGCTTCGTACTCCACATCATTATTGGTGACTAAAAACGTCAGTCTCGCAGTGAACGGGATATGGGATCCATGGGGAGTCGTGATGATCACCCCAATGCCACTTCCGTAAGAATTAATCGCCCCGTCAAATATCAATTTCCACTAGGATTTCCTATCTGGCCCCTCGTCGGGCAACGGCTCATCGCAATCTTTCGCTTTGAGAAACATGATATCCTCATCAAGGAATTCAAATTTCATCGGCTGGTAATCCTCGATCGGCTGTTCGGCCAGGTACTCAGACAATACGCTGCCCTTGATGGCCTTCTGGGACACGTACTGAATGTCATATTCCGTCAACACCATTTGCCATCTGGCAATCCTGCCCGAAAGCGCTTGCTTCTCGAAGACGTACTTGATCGGATCCATCTTCGAAATTAGCATGGTGGTGTGATTGAGCATGTACTGTCGTAAACGTTTGGCAGCCCAGGCTAGTGCACAACACGTCTTTTCCAGCATCGAGTAGCGAGATTCACAGTCTGTGAACTTTTTACTCAAGTAGTAAATGGCATGCTCTTTTCTGCCCGTCTCGTCGTGCTGACCGAGAATACACCCCATACTATTCTCAAGAACTGTCAAGTACATGATTAGAGGCCGTCCAGCCACTGGGGGTATCAAGATTGGAGGTTCCTGAAGATACTGCTTTATCTTATCGAATGCCTTCTGGAAATCCTCGTTCCAGATAATCGCCTGATCTTTCTTTAACAGTTTGAACATCGGTTATCACGTGGCCGTGAGCTGAGAAATAAACCTTGCAATGTAGTTTATTCTGCCCAGGAAACCACGAACTTCTTTTTCTGTTTTTGGCACTGGCATTTCTTGTATGGCTTTAATCTTCGCAGGATCAACCTCGATGCCTCTTTCGCTCACGATAAACCCCAGTAACTTTTCCGGACCGTACTCCGAAAGTACATTTGTTAGGATTCAGCCTCAACCTGAACTTCCTAAGCCTCTCAAAAAGCTTCCCAAATTGACCAGATGTCCCTCCTCCGTTTGGGACTTCGCAATCATGTCATCAACATAGACTTCAATCTCATGATGAATCATGTCATGAAACAAAGTAACCATTGCTCGTTGGTAAGTGGCCCCTGCCTTCTTCAGACCGAAAGGCATTACCTTGTAGCAGAATGTTCCCCAAGAAGTGATAAACGTAGTTTTCTCCATGTCCTCCGGTGCCATCTTGATCTGATTGTAGCCGGAGAAGCCATCCATGAACGAAAACACGGAGAACTGAGTTGTGTTGTCGACCAACACATCAATATGAGGCAGCGGGAAATCATCCTTAGGGCTCGCCCTATTCAAATCCCGATAATCGACGCACATGCGTACCTTATCGTCCTTCTTCGGTACAGGCACTATGTTGGCGACCCACGGAGGGTAAGTAGTGACCGCTAAGAAGCCAGCATCAAGCTGCTTTTGCACTTCTTCTTTAATCTTAACAGCCATATCTGGTCTCGTCCTCCTAAGCTTCTGCTTAACGGGGGGGCAATCTTCTCGCAACGGCAAGTGGTGGACCATGATGTCAGTATCAAGTCCGGGCATATCCTCGTATGACCAAGCAAAGACGTCACTATACTCTCTCAGCATCTCGACCAATCTCTGCTTGACATCACTCTGCAATGCAGCCCCTATCCTGACATTCCTGACAAGTTCTTCAGAACCCAGATTCATGATCTCGATTTCCTCTTCATGAGGCAGAATAACTTTCTCTCCTTGTTTCAACAAGCGGGCCAACTCTTCAAGAAGGTCTTCGTCTTCATCAATCTCTTCTTCGGCTTGATAGATCGGGCAATCGAAGTCGAAATGACCCGTAGAAGGTCCAGAGTCAATGTCATCTGTTATGTGGATCCTGCAATAACAAGGGTTAAGCTTAAAACAAGGATATGCAGGTTAGCACAAACCCCATTGCCATTTTATTGTTTTTCAAAACAAATATAAAACAGGAATAACAGAGATCACAATATTTGAATACGAAGAAAAACGCCTTTTGATTTATTGATAAAATGCATGTACATAATCCAACAAGGCCCTAACAATAAAACCACTATGCCCCGGGTAGGACATAGGGTTGTACAATGATTGGAAAAAGTAAATCATTACTCTTCGCTTGTCATCTGGATGATATCCTTGACGGACCAGTTGGTGAGGCTCTCGCCTGGCTTGCTTGGCTGGATCCAAGAGTCAAGGTCACAGTCGATATCTCCGTTGTCTTCAGACACTGTGTTGACGCTTTCAAATATCACCCCGCCACTGGTAAACTGGATCGACCCTTTACCTCACGACGCACTGCTACAAGAAGAAGCTTCAGCTCCAGGAGAATATCCCAACCCAAACTTGTCTTGCTTGTTAGGTATCTTCGAAATTCGCCCCCAGCCTGGGGTGGATCCGGCTTGGACAACGGCCCGAGCTTCCTTGAATGAGGAGAGAGTCATCTCTGGCTTTTCAGTGACTACAGGAGCTACGTCCTTCACTTTAACGGTTTCGAACGCTTGGCATAGAGTTTCATGGATTCCCCATCCATTTCAACATACTTGAAGGACGACAAATGGCTCACCATTATGTCTTCCTCTCCACAAACGGTCACGATGCTACCTCCGACAGCATACTTGAGTTTCTGGTGCAACGTGGAGGTCATGGCGCCAGCAGCATGGATCCACGGCCGGCCCAAGAGACAGCTGTAGGCAGGCATGATGTCCATAATGTAAAAGATTGCGTCGAACGTTTTCGGCCCGACTTGGATTGGCAGGGTCACCTCCCCGAAAACATGGCGTTTGGTTCCATCGAACGCCTTCACAATCAGATCACTGGGTGTGCAAATCACTCCACGAGTATCCAACTTCATTAATGCCTTCTTCGGAAGAACATTAAGTGACGAACCCGTGTCCACCAACACGTCCGACATAATCGCTCCCCTACACTCTATCGAGATGTGCAAGGCACTATTATGATTCCTCCCTTTCGGCGTCAACTCTAGGTCAGTGAACCCTAACCCATTTCCAGCATTCACGTGGGCTACGACCTCTTCTAGCTGGTTTACCGATATTTCCTGTGGTATATATGCGGCGTTCAACACCTTCAGCAGTGCGTTGCGGTGTGCTTCAGAACACAGCAACAAGTTCAGGATGGAAATCTTCGAGGGCGTCTGATGGAGATGATCCACAATCTTGTAGTCACTCTTTTTAATCAACCGCATAAACTCCTCGGCGTCTTTAACAATCAAGTCTTTTTCTGCCCCATGCGGGATTTCTTCAACGACTTTACTTTTACCTTTATCAGTTGCATTAGCTCTGACCGCCTTGTCCGCCATGACCTCTGGTGGTTGAAACACTCTTCCTCTGTGAGTAATACCACTGATTCCCGCAAGGTTCTCCATAGACGACCCAAACGGCTCTAGCTCCAACTTCTGTCCGTTGTAGTAGGCTTCAGCCCCATAATGCCATGGGACAGCATTAGTGCTTTCGAACGGTATTGGCCCAGCTTTGGTGATGGTAATTGTGGGCGGCCTGGGTGCAGAAATAGTTATTGTCTGGCGAGGGATGGTGATGGTGGCAACCTCATCATCTTGATTCAGCACTACCTCTCCCGATCCACATTCGGCCCTCCGGTTAAACTGTAAAATCCCTTCAGTCATCACACTTTGAATTCCTTCTACCAACTGTTCACATCCATCAGGACTAGTAGCACAGCCCATACATAGCTCTCCGCAACCGGGAAAGAAACCTCTTTTCATCAGCTTAGCTTTAACGAAGCTAAGCGGCGTCTTGAGATCTCTGACGTCGGTCAACAAATCCAAACTCTCGTCCTCAATAATGGCGTTTACTCCACCTCCCCTATGATTCGGCATAGGGTTATTTGTGACGTTTGGCACATTATCTGAGAAATTGATGATCTTGGCATCCACCATGTCCTGTACGTTATGCTTGAAGGCTTTGCAATTCTCTATTGTGTGGCCCGGTGCCCCTGAGTGAAACTCACAAGTTGCATTAGCGTCATAACCTAGCGGAGGTGCCCCTGTCAAGGGAGCCAAGGTTCTCTTTTGGATCAACTGTAGCTGAAGCAAAGTCTGCAACAGTTGCGCGTACGACATGGGCGGTGTCTCGAGGTGACGGCTCGACAGAGGTGCCCGATTTTGATACTTTCTGTATCCTTGTTGATTCGGTTGCTGTTGCTGCTGCTATGGCTGTTGAACTGCCGGGATAGTTATGCTGGCCACCTGTTGGTGAAGGCCTTTACCCTTCCTTCGAGCGTTGGTCACAGCGCTCATTTCTCCTTCCGTCTTTTGCCACTATAAGGTTTCTTTCCGCCTCCTCCAGCTGGGGATGACTCACCTTGAATTTTCCCGAGCTTGATCCCATTTTCGATGTGCTCACCCATGATAATGAGACCTGAGAATGTTCCAGACATACCGCTGACCAACTTCTCATAGTAAACCCCTGGGAGGGTGGCTACGAACATCTGAACGAGCTCACGTTCAACCATCGGCGACTGAACCCTGGTTGCCAACTCACGCCATCGCTGGGCGTATTCCTTGAACCCTTCGTTGTTCCTTTGCGACAGATTCTACAGTTGGACTCGGTTCGGGGCCAAGTCTCTATTGTATTGGTAGTGGTGCACAAATGCTTCAGCAAGGTCCTTCCACGTGCGCACACTGGTAGGCTCCAGACTCATGTACCATTCGAGGGATGGTCCGCACAGACTGTCCTGAAAAAAGTGCATCAACAACTTCTCGTCATCAAAATGAGCCGACATTTTCCTGTAGTATGATCTCAAATGGACGCGAGGGCAAGTGGTGCCCTTATACTTTTCAAAGTCAGGTACCTTGAACTTGGGAGGCACCTTGAAATCAGCAATTAATCCCAACTTGGACATATCAACGCCCAGGGTGTTCTGGTTCTCGATATTTCTCATCTTATCCTCGAGTGCCTTGAACCTTAGCCGTGCTTCAGCAGTCAGCTCCCCTTCAGCACCTCTTTGAGAGAACACATCGTCTTGACGATCTTCTAACCACGGTTGAGGCCCAAACAGATTCCCGACACCTGCATTGCCATTGCCCAGCCCAACATTGACATTAGCTTCCAGACTCCCATTATCGACGCCCGTCGTATTGCCATTGAGTCCCATGTTAGCTATCACATTGTCCTTGGCACTGCCATTCCCCCCGGTCACGGGGACGCCATTCTGCGGAGTTTCAACTGGCGGAGGAGTAGGCACAGTCCCACCATGGAGTACACCATTGCTATCGACCCTTGAGATTAGAGGCTGAACCAAGGTTCTAAGCTGATCCTGGCCATTAGCGACCGCTTGCATGAGCTCCATGAAGCGATCCATTCTTTCGCGGAGTTCCTGAACATCAGTTTGCACTTGCTCCATGATTCTGGTTTGATTAGCTCTAGTCGGATAGCGGTGGATAGGTCTCTGATCAATCCTGGAACAACCTGAAACAACCTGGAAACACAAAAGGGTTAGGAAAAATGACAAAGTGCTCGTTATGCAAATGCTTCATGCAAATGCAAACGTGTGTCTGTGCTTTAGAGAGATCTCCCCCGATCCTAGTGACTGAGTGCCAGTGCTGATAATAAGAAGTCCGAGTCCAGTCATGGAAATAACATCTCATATATATGAAGAAAGCCCATCAAGGCAGTACACAACGTCAGCGAGTACAAGATGAATTAATAGCATGACCTCAGCCAACAAGCCTGGTGATGGTCAGCATACAACAATGATCAAACAAAAGGAATACAAACAGTCAAGCACGGCCACGGGCGCGATACTCTTCTAACAACTCCTTCGTTTCTGGATGATCAGGCAGGGTGAGTAACCCTTCGACGAGTAATTCCCTCTGCACAATGGTGTATTGAAGACCTTCGATTAAATCTTCCCATGCTCCTTCGCCGAAACAATCTTCTAGCTTCCGCTTTTTGGACTCAAACGTTAGTTTGCGTTCCTTCAGGTTAGCAAGAGCTCTGTTGAGTTGGCCTTCGGCGGCATATCTGCGAGCGGTTTCTTCATCAAACCTCTTCTCACTAGCCCTCACCTGGGCTTCTAGCTTGGAGATCTGTTGCGTCAGCTTATCCTCTCTCTCTTTCCTGGTGGCTAGGGAGGCCTTCCAGTGTTGGTTAAACTTGGATATCCTCCGATACGCTTCGTCCAAGTGTTGCTTCTTTGTGGCCAGTACGTCGTTGACAGCTTTGAAGTCTTGACCCATGCGTTCACGCTCGGCTATCTGCTTAGTCAAATCTGTCCCCAGCTGGTTCACCAGCTCTGTCTGCCTCTTGAAGGAATGAACAGCTTCGTTTCTCTCGCTTCTGAGCTGAGCCAATTCTTTCTCCAATTCTTCATTTTCCCTCTTCAATTCATCTCTCTCAGCTAACACCTGATTATGTTGCTGAATGGGCACGGCAGTAGGCTCTTCAATCATTGGAGGGCTTTCTGCTTGGTAGGAAGAAACGACATCCCTATAGCATCGGCTCTGACTCTGATCCAAGTCACGTACGGAGGGTAGGCTTGATTATTACTTCTCCCCAGCAATGGTTTTCCCCTCTTACTGACGCCATTCCAAGCGCGCTGAAGCTTAGATAACAGAGATTCCTGTACCTCTTCCTTCTTCGGCGGAGCTCTCAAAGCATACACGAACTGTCGGACCAGCAAAGACAGATTGTAGTTTATACAGCCCTTCCTACCTATCAAAGGCACGTTCGGAAACCCGCTGCAGCTGAAGATAATCTCGGTACCCAACCTATCTCTGTCAAACCAGTCAATGTCCTCTGCCGATATACTCATCAAACGCTCGGACCACTCAGCTGTGGCTGCAGACGAAACAAAGGGACCCCTCTTGGGTAGATGACTATCAAGCCATTTATAAAGCAAGGGCACACAGAACGAGACATTCTTGCCCCTTCTGTTCTCCTTTTTGTAGTGGATGGAATGGTAGACATCTCCTATCAAGGTAGGGATTGGATTCCCTGAAGCAAAGATGCGAAAGGCGTCGAAGTCTACAAAGTCGGGCATATTGGGGAACATGATGATGCCATATATGCACAGAGCAAGGATGGCGTTGAACATGACCCAACATCCATCTTTGGCGCACTGCTGAGCTTTACCCACTAAGAACTGCAAGGAGAAACCAGGAACCTTGTTCTAACTAGACAATACCAACTCGGAGGCATCCAGATGAATTGAAGGAGCTAGATGTCGCTACTGCGAAATCGGCGCCGACTGACAGAAGAGTCGCCACCGTGCGTTATTTATCCCAACAGAGGGAAAGGAAACGCTCGAAGTAAACCTCGCAAAAAACGGGGAAAAGGTATGGTCATCGCAACCAAATCCTGGATTCGGGAGTCGGTTACGCAAGGGAAGGTATTAGCACCCCTCACGTCCGTCGTACTCGACGGGATCCACGCTTGCTTGGTGGTCAACAGGATGCATAAACAATCTATCTACGGCTGCTAAATCTAAACGGAAGGGAATTGACTCGATAGAGCGTCGCACTCTACGCCTACGTATTCTCAAGAGAGAAAGTCAGAGTCAACGTAGTTCGGGACTACGAGAAAATTGGCTCGCCAAGACCTCGCGTCTTGTGCCTACGTACTTCCACACTGCATGGAAGATCAGAGCTTACGTAGTTCAGGCTAACTACGGCTAATCAGGGTATTCTCACACAGCAGTGAGAAATCAACTGGTTTTCAAGGTTCGGGAACCTATGGAAAAAACTACGGTCTGGTCTCAAATGCACTTCGGCAAGAGAGAAAAAGGTTAACACTCAGGCGTCAGCGGGAAAGTCTCGATCGCACAGCAGCGAGAAAACAGAAGGTTAGTTGTTAGTGTGCTTGCTAGGATATCGCATCCTATGCCTACATATTCTCGTCTGGTATGAGAAATCAGAGCAGCTGTAGTTCGGCTACTTTCGGGACCACAGCTCAAATCTCGTTTTATTAACATTCTGAAAAATGGTTACAATGATTGAATACTGAAAAATAATCTCCTAGGAAATACTATCCTATCCTATCCATCTATAATGGAAAAATCAAATGGAAAATAGTCCCCTAACAAATGGACGTCTAAACTATCCTAAAATTGGTAAAATAAACTCCTATGAAAAATATCTATAAAAAATATTGAATCTGCAAAGTAATATTTTTTATTATTTTTCTTACTATTTTCTTCTATTCTTTTTTCATGTTTCTTTTTAATCTTTTTTCAAAAACATTCTTTTTCTCTATTTTTTATTCATCTCTTTTTCCTTTTTCAATATATTTTCTTCATATATTTTTTCTCTATTTTTTCATACTATTTTTCATGTTTCTTTTTCAATCCTTTTTCAAAAACATTCTTTTCATATTTTTTCCTCTTTTTAAAATCTTTAAACAAAAGAAATAATAAAAAAAAGAAAAATACAAAAAAGGGGGTACACTGCAGTTACAAGGGGGAATTAAGCAGAAACAAAAAAAAAACAAACTGGGCCCAGCCCAGCAGCTGTTTGCTGCAAAAAACCGGAGGGGGGTGTGGATCCAAAAAAAACGTAGTTGGGCCTGAGGCCCAATCCCTAACCCAATCTCTTCCTCCCTTCCTTCACCTTCTGAAACCCTAAGCTCCTCTCTCATCTCTCTTCTCCCCTTCCGCCGCCGGTACGTTGTTCTCGGCCTTCACATCTCAATCTCCCTATTGCTCCTCCCAACTCTTCTTCCACTATCATCACCTGCAAACAAGCCTTAAAAATTGAATCATCAAAATCACGGCGCTCACAATTTCTCATTCTGAGTAAGCTTCAAAGCTTTGAAGCTCTGATGAACATCCATGGCGTTCATTGTAGATCTGGAGATTTGCGAACTCGAAGATTGATTACGAAGACTCGACAAGAGCTCCGGGGAACTATTGATGAAGGCTTGAAGCAATTTTCTTGAGAATATCTTTAAAGTTGGATGAAGATCATCAACGATCTGGCGAAGCTTCGAAGATCCAATGACATTTCTGGCGATTCCAAAGAACACCGGAAGAATCGGAGGAAACAGAATGTACCTTTCTGGAAACGAGGAAAATCCATGAAGACGACGAATGTGAACGGTTGAAAATATGGAGGATTTGGATGATGAACCAGATGAAGTTCTTGCAGTTTCTTCTGGGAGATTGTTCTTGATCCATTTCTGGAGATGATGACGAACATGAAGATCTGATGAATATTCATCATTCCGGATGAATTTCTGGAGATTTCTTGCGTGTTCTTGTTGTTGAACGATGAAGATCCATCGCGTTTCTGGCGATTTCCAGGTGATATTGCAGATGATTGTTCTGGAGATATGATGAAGGACCTTGAAGGTGTTCTTGAGTGTTCTTCACTGATGAGTCTTAGATGCAGGACGAGGGAGATCTTGGTTGATCTTCATGAAGATGATGTTGATCAGAAAGAAGATGAAGACGAAGATTGATGATTATTGATGATTGATGATTATTGATGGAGATGGATCGGAGGAGAAAAACTGGAGAAGATGAAGTCTGGGCAAAAATTGGGTTTCCGGTGACTGGTATGGTGGCCGGAAGTAGTTGTGGGATTTGTTACAGTGGCCGGAGCTGGGTTGGGCGGTGGTTGCATGGCTGCCGGCCATGCAACCGGTAGAGGCTCCGCGGTGGACACGTGGTGAGGTGAGTGGAGGGGTTTAATGCATATGTCCCACGTGTTGTGAGGCGTGGCAGAGAGAGAGGTGATGAGGAAAGTGATGTGGCGTGATGGAAATGAAAAACGTGGGTCCCCTTTTTGGATTACACGTGGATGCTGACTCTTTATAGGACTTTGACCAATTTCTGGACCTTGAATGAATTGGGCTTTGGCTAATTGGATATTGAGGCCCAAACGAAAAAATGATAAAAACCCCAAAAAAAACTGAAATGGATTAAAACTTGGACTAATGACTAATAACTAATTAACAAACCAATTAAATGCTGAATTAACACTAACGTGAGTAAAAACAAAATGGTTAATGGATTATTAGACTCAATTAAGATTGACTAGCTAAAAGCTAATTAACACCAACTCAATTAACCTAAGTAAATCCTAATTAAAAAACTCTAATAAACCCACTAATCTAAAATTTATTAAATCCCTATTAAATCTCCTGTATTATTTATCTAAAACATTATATCCTAAAAAAAACTATTATTAATAAAAGAAAAAAAATATATATTCTAATAAGACCTATTAAACTCTATAAAAGGGTAAAAAAGGATTTAAATCTATTTAATATCTAATATATTCTAAAAATGGATTAAAAAATATTAAAACTATTAATATTCTATATTATCCTAAAAATGATAAAAAAATCTAATAAAACCCTAATAATGCCTAATAAAATCCAGAAAAATCACAATAATTTCCGAAGGAACAAAAATAGCACCGAACGACAAATAACACTGCGAGAGCGCACCAAAATAGCCGGTAAAAATAAACGGGCACCGAAATATCCCTAAAAACAATAGCGCAAGCTGAAAACACCGGGAGGGGCACGACTTCCCAAAAATACGATTCTACCTATCTGAACTGATTAAACCACCTGATACGCGAGACGAGGGCTGCGAAAAATGCACTGTATGCGATATGCGGATGCGAATGCAAGAATGCGTCGAAACATAGGACCAGATACGAGACCCGGTTGGTCAAATTTTAGGGTGCAACAGCTGCCCCTATTTAAGCGGCTTGGACCTGAATGGTTGATGAGCGCTCAGCCTTCAAACATTCAAACGTAGATGACGGTTGAATACCAATGAAACCCAAAAATTTGCCAACCGCAGAAAATATACTGTAAAACTGCTTGGGGAATAAAATCCAGAACCGAGTCCAGCCTTCACGGCAACAAACTGATCAATCATCTGGTAAAGCACTCCTGATTTTAACACCCGTTACTCGCGTGATACCACTGATAACAAACCCAAGGGTTGCAACAAAAACACATGATCCTCTCACATCGTCTACTGATAGACAGGAAGAGAAATATACTCACATCATCTAAAGATAGACGGAAAGACACCCATAATCCCGAAGGAAAAAAATTCAATACTCACATCGTCTAAGGATAGACGGGAAGACACACAAAATCCATACTCACATCGTCTAAGGATAGATGGGAAGACACCCATAATCCCGAAGGAAAAAAAATTCAATACTCACATCGTCTAATGATAGACGGGAAGACACCCATAATCCCGAAGGAAAAAAAAATTCAATACTCACATCGTCTAATGATAGACGGGAAGACACCCATAATCCCGAAGGAAAAAAAATTCAATACTCACATCGTCTAATGATAGACGGGAAGACACCCATAATCCCGAAGGAAAAAAATTCAATACTCACATCGTCTAATGATAGACGGGAAGACACCCATAATCCCGAAGGAAAAAAATTCAATACTCACATCGTCTAATGATAGACGGGAAGACACCCATAATCCCGAAGGAAAAAAATTCAATACTCACATCGTCTAATGATAGACGGGAAGACACCCATAATCCCGAAGGAAAAAAATTCAATACTCACATCGTCTAATGATAGACGGGAAGACACCCATAATCCCGAAGGAAAAAAATTCAATACTCACATCGTCTAATGATAGACGGGAAGACACCTATAATCTGAAGAAAAAAACCAATATTCACATCGTCTAAGGATAGACGGGAAGACACCCATAATCACTTCAACACCATCCATCAAATTTCAGAATCCTTTCGTCTACGGGAATTGATGGAAAGAACAATATCCTTAAAGGGGCCACATCATCAGTATGGACCGACGGGAAGAAAACCACCTTCAAAGAGCCATGTCGTCAATAAGAATCGACAGTCAGAACATCCTTCTTGAACTGTCATCTCATCCAATAAACAGAGAGAAAACCACTAATCGAAAGATCGCTTTGGAAACCCCTCAACATCTAAAGATAGCCGAAGAAGGCTCGCTGGGGAAACACACCATCCATATGATCTGACAATAAGAAACCCGCTGAAAACTCATCTGAAACTTCACATCGTCTACTGATAGACGGAAAGAAAACCATATGCTAGAAAAACCCCATCTTGAAACCCTACTGAAAAAATCACCCGAAACTTCACATCGTCTACTGCTAGACGGAAAGAAAGCCACTTTCGAACTCAAGACGTCTAATAGACGGAGAAAACACCACTTATTGGAGGAGCACATCGTCAATATGAATTGACGGGAAGAAACCTCTGTCGATACCAGATGACTGATTGATCAAAGCATGACTGTTGTATGATCTGAAATACGAATAAACTGCTGAATTGCCTGAACACTGCTGCCGGATGAACGCCCCTGAACTGATCACAGCGTAATTCACGCGCCATACGAGGCTGATAGAAAACCTGGCTCATGCTTCGTATGCATATGCATATGTTCGAATCTTTCTATGGCGTAATGCTCCATTCAGGATGGAAATGCTACGCATTTTGAAAATGAAATGCAAGTGTGATGCAAATATGATGACATGCAACATGCTAATGCAGGCTCGAGCTGCCGGAGAAATCTGGGTACAGAAAACCACTTCAGCAACATAAATGCTGAAGACGAAGCCAACTCCGCTGGGGATAAACCGGATATCACAAAATTATTCCAGCAAAATAAATGCTGTAAGAGTGAAATCGACTCCGCTGGGGATATTGGGAACTTAACCAAACACCTCGACGAAGCAACACCCTGCTGGTGAATACAACTCTGCTGGAGAATAGCGAATGCGCCAGGTATGATTGGACTTCTCTGGGGATAGCTTACCCATGCCAATGAAAAATCGGACTTTGCTGGAGAAAATAGCCGGAGTCTTCCTGCGTACTGACGAAGCTCGGACTTGGAAACTGATGCGCCAACACGGATGGGCCTCACAGTGATCGCCAACATGGATTTGAACTTTTAGGCTACCTGTGATGGGTCAGGTACAACTGACGCTGGAAAACATTTTGCCTAAAATACACAGTCTTCTGGTTGAACAATCAAAGGATAGTGACACGACTTCCCGACATTCGTCTCGTACTCGAAAATTGGCTGAATCTGCTCGATGAATAACCCTGCTGATACAGAGAAAAACAATCCCTTCACTTCTGACATGCCCAGCCTACGGGACCTCTGTGGGGATAGTCCTCGAAAGGAAGTCTGAAAATCTGTACCCTGACGGTCTGATATGAAATGCCCCAGCATTCTGAACTTCGGAGAGATACTTCACCTCAAATGCTTCTCGAATAAAGAACTTCTGCGCTCTTAAGATGGCCGGCCCCTGACTGCAATGACTTTGCCGAATCTCAACCTGATTGCCCCGGGATAACTGACTTCGAAAGGCTGCCCTGACTGGGGATCACGATAATAGCTTGCCCCTGCTCGCGAAGCATTCGGGCATTCTGTATTCTATCCTGACCATACCTTCCATTGTAGAAAGCTCTCCTGCTGTCAAGCGCTTACTCGCAAGTAAAACAAGTTGTTCTGCGTACAAGACATATTAATGCAACACATATGACAGTTTTGACATCCACTCTGT
Organism: Lathyrus sativus; assembly: GCA_963859935.3. NCBI lineage: Eukaryota > Viridiplantae > Streptophyta > Magnoliopsida > Fabales > Fabaceae > Lathyrus > Lathyrus sativus. Next base: position 37,441 of record CAWUDS030003005.1, read on the forward strand.
TCACTGGGAAAAGGGAAAAACAGTTTATAGCATATAACGCACAAAACATTTATCAAGGATAGTACCAACATGGTAAGAGGGACCCTTTCAGGAGTCAGAATCGACACGACCTTTACCGAAGTATGCTTTCGAAACAGCCTGCTTCAATTAGGACTTTTGAAGGTTATAACGTGGTCAGGTTCACGGTTTTGAAGGAAAGGATAAAGGCTCAAAGTTTATTTTAACCCACCCATTCTCCTTGATGTTCTTCGATCCTATGTTCAGCTAATTTGACCTTAGCGCTCACCTCTTAGAGGCTGAAAGATAGGAGTGATAGTTCGAGAAATTATGAGTTTTTGGAGTGACAGCCACTCACTTTTCGTCTTTGACACTTAGGGTCACACGAATCGTATCTCATTTGAGGATTTTTCTTTTGTCATCCTTTCATCTTTTCTTTTCATATCCCTAACTTTTTCCTGGACAGACTCTTTTTGAGTTTCTTTTGATTTTTTAAGTCCAGCGGGATACCCTCATTTTTGCCTAAGTCATTTGTTTTGAAGTTTTGACTTAGCGGGCTTTTGATTATCCTTTTTTCTTTTTCCGAACAAGTCGTGTGACACTGGTTGTCTGACTCATTGGGGAATAATGTGACTGTCTCACTCTAGATTTAACCATTGTGGTTTTTTAGGAACGACCTTTAGAGGTGTGATTGATCCTCGAACGGACACTCCTTTTGCAACTTGAACGCTCGGCCAAATTAGCTAACACCTACCCTGCCCCAGGTTAAAGATGGAGGGTTTTTCGTTCACAGAAAGAAACTCCTACTACAAGGCTCAAATGGGTTGACAAGGGATTATCTTCCTTATATCTCTGGTGTTTAGGGATTTGAAACAATGCTTGTACATCATCAGCAGGTTTTATCTCAAAAGCATACAATATCGGAAGTTTGCATGTCGTTCATTTTCGTCATCCTCCCCAGACTCTTCTTAACCAAGCGTTGGACATTTATAAAAACGATTAGTGAACACGAATGGATTCAATCAAAACATGCATATTTATTTCATTATCATCAATTGAATGAAAACAACAAGTTTTACAGACAAGATTGCAATTTAAACAGGAAAGAAACTACAAACGTAAAGTAATGACAAGATGAAACACAGAAAAATGCCAGCTTCCGAGAACCGGGCTTTCTCATCTGCCCTGCTGCTGAACCAGCTATCTTCACAATCAGTTATTAGAGGCACCTCGATGCTGACCCAACCAAATTATAGAGCCCCCTTCCTCATTTAGATGATTTTGGGACCTTCCTGCCTGAAGTTGATTGTCGCACTATCAAGTAGGTCCTGCACTTTGTGCTTGAAGGCCAGACAATCTTCAATGTTGTGCCCCAGTGCTCCTGAATGGAACTCACAATGCTCCTTGATATCATAACTTGCTGGAGGTGTACCTGTCAGCGGGGCTAACTTCCTCTTCTCAACCAACTGTAATCGTAGCAACACCTGAAGAAGTTCGGCATATGGCATCGGAGGCACACTAAATACCCTCACCGGCCTCTGATTTTGAGCTTTTCGCTGATTGGGATGCTGCTGCCTCTGCCACTGTTGAGATTGTTGCTGTTGTCGCTGGTATCGGGTTGACTGGTGAACCACCTTTGTAGCCAATACAACATCGGTTTCTTGACTTTCACCGCACTGATCAAGGCACTCCTTATGCTTAGCCATTTTCTTTCTCAGATCTGCCCCAGGAATAGGCAACAGTTGCGGGCATGGAGATTCTGACACCATGGAGTCCAGGATACGTTTCTGACCTACTGTATCCTTAGAAGCATCCATCATCTTAGCATCCACCGGATAGGAGCAATACGTACAGCTACACCGCTTGGCATGAATTCAATATCTTTCGAGTCAATCAGGTCTTCAACATTGTGCTTAAAAGCATGACAACTTTCGATATCGTGTCCGAGTGCCCCAGAATGAAACTCACATTGCTTACTGGTATCGTACCCATAAGGAAGTGCTCCTGCTGGTGGTTCCAATGTTCTCTTTTCAACCATCTTGAACCTCAATAAAGTCTGCAAGAGCTCAGCATACTTTGTAGGTGGCGCCTCAAATATCCTCTTTGGCTTCCCCTCCTGAATCCTTCGTTGAGCCGGGTGTATCCTTTGTTGTTGTTGCTCAGGTTCCACAGGCACAGGTGGCACGAGCTTCTTCACTGCGGCTTCAAATAGCTGATCATCCTCTTTCCTAAGCACATTCTTGACAACTTCCATGATCAAGCTCATTTGGGTCTTCAGCTGACTATTTTCCTCTTTGAGGATCTTCTGCTCCAGACGCATCTCTTGCATGTCTCTCATCATCTGCCCCAGCTGGCTTCGGACTTCAATCAATTCAACCTGATTCTGTTCCATATCTCTGAAGGAATTCCTGCAACAAACTTGAACTGACTACACTGCTTGATTATGCTCAGATCTGCTTCAACCCCTTGGTCGTCCTCTGACAATCAACAGTTGCTCAATCCAAACTCCGGGTAATCACCTTCAGGAAACAAAGGCTGGATCAGAACTCTGGCTAGCTGGAGAAATGCTATGCAATATGATGCGAAGATGCCTATGCAAATGCAATGCAATGCAACAAACACGGGATCACAGCCCCCACACAATCTGAATACTGCTGCACCGCTGACGGAGTACGTTCGCTCTGAAGAGAAGACCAAAATAACGGGTAGGTTGGAAGTCAAGTTTCCTGCAAAAAACCCCCCACTCACAGGTATGGACCTATATCTGACAAGGTACGGCATCCTATGCGGTCGTCAGCGTCACAGACTTTCAAAACTGACGATACGATTCCCAGAAGGAGTGGCATCATCAAGTCTTGAAGAGGCCTCACTTAGCTAACTTCCAAATGATCGGTTCCCAAAGTCGACAATCCAACTAACCAGCAACCCGAGCCACCCAAAGGGTGGGACAAGAGGCCAACCAGAAGAACCTCGTCTGAGTGTAGATTTCGCGGGACACTAGGACATGCAAAGCATGTGCGCGCCCACTAATTTCTACTCTAAGTCTAAGGTGCACTCAAGCCCAGGTCCGGCTTACCTCTCAATCATATAACACCCGTCACACCCCAACAGCAACAGATAATATCAATAAATAAGCCCCAATAGACAAGCAAACAAACGCTAGGATTGACTCTCTCTTAGGGGACGTTGGATCCCACACCGCATAGGGACTATCGCAGTCCTTAGCAGCCAGGGGACGTTGAATCCCCAGCAGAGTCGCCAGCTGTCGCTACTGCGAAAATCGGCGCCGGCTGACAGAAGAGTCGCCACCGTGCGTTATTTATCCCAACGGAGGGAAAGGAAATGCTCGAAGTAAACCTCGCAAAAAATGGGGAAAATGTATGGTCATCGCAACCAAATCCTGGATTCGGGAGTCGGTTACGCAAGGGGAAGGTATTAGCACCCCTCACATCCGTCGTACTCGACGGGATCCACGCTTGCTTGGTGGTCTACAGGATGCAAAAACAATCTATCTACGGCTGCTAAATCTAAACGGAAGGGAATTGACTCGATAGAGCGTCGCACTCTACGCCTACGTATTCTCAGAGAGAAAGTCAGAGTCAACGTAGTTCGGGACTACAGGAAAATTGGCTCGCCAAGACCTCGCGTCTTGTGCCTACGTACTTCCACACTGCATGGAAGATCAGAGCTTACGTAGTTCAGGCTAACTACGGCTAATCAGGGTATTCTCACACAACAGTGAGAAATCAACTGGTTTTCAAGGTTCGGGAACCTATGGAAAAAACTACGGTCTGGTCTCAAATGCACTTGGGCAAGAGAGAAAAAGGTTAACACTCAGGCGTCAGCGGGAAAGTCTCGATCGCACAGCAGCGAGAAAACAGAAGGTTAGTTGTTAGTGTGCTTGCTAGGATATCGCATCCTATGCCTACATATTCTCGTCTGGTACGAGAAATCAGAGCAGCTGTAGTTCGGCTACTTTCGGGACCACAACTCAAATCTCGTTTTATTAACATTCTGAAAAATGGTTACAATGATTGAATACTGAAAAATAATCTCCTAGGAAATACTATCCTATCCTATCCATCTATAATGGAAAAATCAAATGGAAAATAGTCCCCTAACAAATGGACGTCTAAACTATCCTAAAATTGGTAAAATAAACTCCTATGAAAAATATCTATAAAAAATATTGAATCTGCAAAGTAATATTTTTTATTATTTTTCTTACTATTTTCTTCTATTCTTTTTTCATGTTTCTTTTTCAATCTTTTTTCAAAAACATTCTTTTTCTCTATTTTTTATTCATCTCTTTTTCCTTTTTCAATATATTTTCTTCATATATTTTTTCTCTATTTTTTCATACTATTTTTCATGTTTCTTTTTCAATCCTTTTTCAAAAACATTCTTTTCATATTTTTTCCTCTTTTTAAAATCTTTAAACAAAAGAAATAATAAAAAAAAGAAAAATACAAAAAAGGGGGTACACTGCAGTTACAAGGGGGAATTAAGCAGAAACAAAAAAAAAACAAACTGGGCCCAGCCCAGCTGCTGTTTGCTGCAAAAAACCGGAGGGGGGGTGTGGATCCAAAAAAAACGTAGTTGGGCCTGAGGCCCAATCCCTAACCCAATCTCTTCCTCCCTTCCTTCACCTTCTGAAACCCTAAGCTCCTCTCTCATCTCTCTTCTCCCCTTCCGCCGCCGGTACTTCGTTCTCGGCCTTCACATCTCAATCTCCCTATTGCTCCTCCCAACTCTTCTTCCACTATCATCACCTGCAAACAAGCCTTAAAAATTGAATCATCAAAATCACGAAGCTCAAAATTTCTCATTCTGAGTAAGCTTTGAAGCTTTGAAGCTCTGATGAACATCCATGGCGTTCATTGTAGATCTGGAGATTTGCAAACTCGAAGATTGATTACGAAGACTCGACGAGAGCTCCGGGGAACTATTGATGAAGGCTTGAAGCAAGTTTCTGGAGAATATCTTTAAAGCTGGATGAAGATCATCAACGATCTGGCGAAGCTTCGAAGATCCAATGACATTTCTGGCGATTTCCAAAGAACACCGGAAGAATCGGAGGAAACAAAATGTACCTTTCTGGAAACGAGGAAAATCCATGAAGACGAAGAATGTGAACGGTTGAAAATCTGGAGGATTTGGATGATGAACCAGATGAAGTTCTTGCAGTTTCTTCTGGGAGATTGTTCTTGATCCATTTCTGGAGATGATGACGAACATGAAGATCTGATGAATATTCATCATTCCGGATGAATTTCTGGAGATTTCTTGCATGTTCTTGTTGTTGAACGATGAAGATCCATCGCGTTTCTGGCGATTTCCAGGTGATATTGCAGATGATTGTTCTGGAGATATGATGAAGGACCTTGAAGGTGTTCTTGAGTGTTCTTCACTGATGAGTCTTGGATGCAGGACGAGGGAGATCTTGGTTGATCTTCATGAAGATGATGTTGATCAGAAAGAAGATGAAGACGAAGATTGATGATTATTGATGATTGATGATTATTGATGGAGATGGATCGGAGGAGAAAAACTGGAGAAGATGAAGTCTGGGCAAAAATTGGGTTTCCGGTGACTGGTATGGTGGCCGGAAGTAGTTGTGGGATTTGTTACGGTGGCCGGAGCTGGGCTAGGCGGTGGTTGCATGGCCGCCGGCCATGCAACCGGTGGAGTCTCCGCGGTGGACACGTGGTGAGGTGAGTGGAGGGGTTTAATGCATGTGTCCCACGTGTTGTGAGGCGTGGCAGAGAGAGAGGTGATGAGGAAAGTGATGTGGCGTGATGGAAATGAAAAACGTGGGTCCCCTTTTTGGATTACACGTGGATGCTGACTCTTTATAGGACTTTGACCAATTTCTGGACCTTGAATGAATTGGGATTTGTCTAATTGGATATTGAGTCCCAAACGAAAAAATGATAAAAACCCCAAAAAAAACTGAAATGGATTAAAACTTGGATTAATGACTAATAACTAATTAACAAACCAATTAAATGCTGAATTAACACTAACGTGAGTAAAAACAAAATGGTTAATGGATTATTAGACTCAATTAAGATTGACTAACTAAAAGCTAATTAACACCAACTCAATTAACCTAAGTAAATCCTAATTAAAAAACTCTAATAAACCCACTAATCTAAAATTTATTAAATCCCTATTAAATCTCCTGTATTATTTATCTAAAACATTATATCCTAAAAAAAACTATTATTAATAAAAGAAAAAAAATCTATATTCTAATAAGACCTATTAAACTCTATAAAAGGCTAAAAAAGGATTTAAATCTATTTAATATCTAATATATTCTAAAA
>CAWUDS030003006.1:0-31261 GCA_963859935.3 Lathyrus sativus
GTTAGACCAATATGGGTAACCGATTACACCTGACATGAATTAATTCCAAAATTAATTCACCTACAATGGTACACCTTTTACACCAAATCTGGTAAACGGTTACGCCTTCAAAAAAATTAGTTTTCTACTTCTGGACAGCATGACAACACTTGCAATTACACATTAAACTTTAACACACCACCTTAATTCAAGAGCTGCAAGTTTATACCATCTCCATACTCATCTTCAACCTCTTAAAAACATCATTTGTGACCCCTTTCGTCAACAAATCTACAACTTGATCCTCCCTTCAATATCTAGTACCCTTCAGCAACTAGTTCCCTCAAATATATGCAACAAATCTGCAACAGTAACCTTCCTTCAGCAATTAGTTCCCTCAAATAGTGGAACCTCATCTCTATGTGCTTATTCCTCCCATGTGTAATTGGGTTTTTAGCAAGATTAATCGCGAAAACGTTAAGAAAGTGACACCCTCACCCTCATTGTTGCCCAGCTCCTCCAATAGATTCATAAGCCATACAATTGGCACACACATAACGAAGCGGTAATGTACTCGGCCTCAAAAGATAAGAGTGCGACCCCTGGTTCCTTCATCGAACACCATGAGATTGGTGTCGTACCGAACATAAAGATGTATCCATTTGAAGACTTTTGATCATCTTTATCTCTGCACCAATTGGAATCGGGGAAACCGAGAAAATTGTATTTCCTACCCGTATCCGCTGCGGGGAAACGAATTTTGCATCCAAGAAGCCCTTGGACATAATGCAAGATTCTCTTGACTGCTGCCAAGTGAGACACCTAGGGTATCGCCATGAATCTACTCATAATATCGACACTAAACACTAGGTCCGGTCGCGTATTGCACAAAAAATGGTAGCATTGCAATGCTCCATTTCACACTTTTTCAATATCTAAGAGCATATCTCCTTTGATGCACGAGCAGTCCCAATTTTGACTTGTGGAACTGTATTCCTAGGAAGTATGTCAAGATACCAAGGTCTGCCATCTCGAATTCTTCCATAAGTTCTCTCTTGAACTTTGAAATAGTCTCATCATTGTTGCCCGTAATCAATAAACCATCCACATATAGAAAAAGGATGATTACTAGTTCACTCGCATCCATCTTCACATAGACTTCATGCTTTGATACACATTTCTTGAAGCCAATGTCTTGAGAAACCATCAATTCTTCTATTCCAAGCTCTTGTAGCTTACTTCAAACCATATAACGCTTTCTTCAACTTGTAAAACTTCAGCTCTTGATCTTTTACTACAAAACTAGAGGGTTATCCTACATATACCTCCTGTTCAAGTGGTCCATTCAAAAATGAGGATTTGACATCTATTTCGTATATAGGCCAATTATGATTATTTGTAATACCAACAACAAACCTAATGGTTTCGATCCTAGCAACCGGTGCAAAAACCTCTTCAAAGTTTACCCCTTCTCTTTCCAAAACTCCCTTACCCACCAATCGAGCCTTATGCTTGATTATCTCACCCTTGGGATTTTCCTTCATTTTAAACACCAATTGGCTTTTTCCCTTTTGGTAGATCAACGAGCTCCCAACTACTTTTTTTTCTCAATGGATTCTAGCTCCTCTTTCATAGCACAAATCCACTTTGGGTCACTTAAAAATTATTTCGTATTGACATGTTCGAATTCGTCCATAAGTGAAAAGTGAACAAAATTACCATCGTCATTGATCTCATTGTCACAAAACAACTCATAATCTTGAAGTCTTTGAGGCAAACTTCTTTTCCTTGTTGACCTCTAACATTTCCTTCATTTCAGGCTTCGACAACTTGTTGTTCTATACTTTCTGCTACCTAAGAATCATAAATTTTGAACTTGTAATTAGTTATAGGATTCTGGTAACCGGTTAATTTCTACTGCAGCTGCTTCATTTCTTCGATTATAACATCTCGATTGATTACAATCCTCCTATTTGCAGCATTGAACAGTCAGTAACCATCGGTAGAGTGATATCCAACAAGAATCATCACCTCACCCTTATCATCTAACTTCTTTCTAAGTTGACCCGGAACATGTCGGCATGCAATGGAACCAAAGACTCTAAAATGGTTCAGATTTGGCTTGAACCCTGACCATGCTTCCTCTAGTGTTACATTTTCCAACTTCTTTGTATGGCACCTATTCAACAAATAGGGAGCTATAGATACCACTTCTCCCCATAGCTCTTTTGTCAAGTTCTTCTCCTTCAACATGCTTCTCACCTTGTTCATTATCGATTGATTCTTCTTTTCGGCTACATCATTCTGTTTTGGTGTATAGGTGTTTACCGTCGAAATTGGTAAACAAGCGCTAGTCTTCCAAATTTGTTAAATCTTTGGTTACTTACAGGATCGACTAGATTGATCCTAGGACATGTATTGTTATTTAGTTTTTGGGTTTGTTAATTATGAACGTTTCGAAAATGTTTCTTCAAAGTTGTTAAGGAAGTGTTACAATTCTTTAAAGAAATGCATAAATATATATTACAAAGTAAATGTCTTCAAAATTAATGACAAAATATTAAATGTCGAAACTAGATTTAAAGTAAATTGCACTAGATGTAAATTACAATAAGAATATTAAATACTCTGGTAAAAATGTAAAGTGTGGTATTCACACGTACATTTCCATTCAAGAACACTTGTTTCTCACGCACAGATACTTTGAGTAAATTTAGAGTTTTTTGTACAAGGTTGAACACCTCCAATCCTAACTGCTAAGTATTCAATTTCTAATAACTCGAAAATAACCGCTATTCAACAGTCTTTTCTCTAGAAGATGCCACGTCTTCAATTTACATGTATTTCGCTGCTCCAAGATCACCATGTGTCTTGAAAAACAGATAAGGCCAAAAACCAGTTATCATCCTCAAACTTGAATTATATTACGTCGAATGCTACTCTAGGTAAGCTTCATCAAACTCCAGTCTAGGCCAAAAATACATCTAAGTCCTAGACCACAACTTTCTTGATAAAAAAATCCTTTGTAGAAATGTTCTCATTTATGTTTCATCGAAGTAAACATATTCTTCTTCAAAATATATCTTTGAATCCTATGACTTATTTCCAACATTTGTTTTGAAATCCCAGCCAAAAATAGGGGCGGTACTACCTCATGTACAATACCTTCTAGGTCATCAAACCTCCTAAAATAATTTGAGACATATTCGCCTCCACCATCTATTTTAAGCACTCTGAGTTTGTGATCACTTTGCCTCTCAACCATGGAATTTAACTTCTTGAACACATCGAATACCTCATCTTTTCTCTTAATAAGGTATGTCTATAGCTTTCTACTATGATCATCAATAGAAGTGACTAAATACATATTGCCACCAATGGAATCTACTTGCATAGATCCAACACATCCAAATACACTACCTCAAGGTGATTCATGGTTCTCCAGTTTGCATCATTTCTAAATTTTCCTCTATGTTTCTTTTCTTGCACACATTCTTCACAAATTTCAGCTGGAATATTGATCGTTGGCATCCTCGTTACCCATTTCGTTCTTTTCCAACTCGTTGAGAACTCTAAATTGATATGCCTAAGATGATAGTGCCACACCCACTCTTCACGACATGTTGCAGTAGCAAGACATATATGCTTCATAACCTTTAACTTAACCTTGAAGGTTCTATTGGCAGCCATAGACGCTTTAAGGACCAAAGCTCCATTTACATCTATAATGCGCAACCCCTTATTTTCCATATGAGTCTTATAATCCTTCTCAAGTAAATGGAAAATACATAGAAGATTACATTTTATTTCCAAAATATACAAGACATCTTTGATCAAGGAATGTCCACCATCCCTCCTCATGATCAAAACATCATTGATCCCATCATTTATTAGAGTGGTATCATCCATAAACTTTAATTTATTCTTCATGGCACGATTGATTTTGACAAACCAATCCTTTCTTCTTGTCATATGATTTGAAAAAACCGAGTCCGAATACCACTCATTACTGCATTGGACCCCTTTCACACTCATCATGGCGTCTTCATCTTTGCACAACCGATCAATTGTATCATTCAACTTGCTACAACCCAATTTTTCTGCATCCTTTGAGCTGTTGCACCTGCTTTCCCACAGATATATACTGATGCAATTTGCTTCCGTTATCATTACTAAGAGTGTATTCTCTTCATCAAATTATTGTCTTGCAATCTTGGCTTCATCCCTAGATATTCCTTCTTGTTTGCATTGCATTCCTTCACATAATGACCGAACTGTTGACACTTGCAGTACTGCTCCTTGCTCTTTTCTAATCTCTTTCTTTCACCTCTATAGTTGCCTAGACCACCATGTTTGTTGTAGCTGCTCTCATCCCTTTGACTTGTCGAATTCCTTGAATTTTGGGACTCTTTTCCACCAAAATTATGAAAATTTCCTTTGTTCTTCGCATGCCATTTGTATTTTGATTTCTTTTCTTTCTCATACAAGAAAGCTTGCAAAGCAATCTCCACCTTTGCCTTATCGTTGTTTCTCTCTTCCATCCTTTTCTCATAAGCCTGAAGAGAGCTTTATAACTCCTCTTTGCTCATCTTCACAAGATCCTTTGACTCCTCAATCTCTATAACTATGTTGTCAAATCTTAGTGTTAACGAACACAAGATTTTAGCCACAACATATTGCTCTGTAGTGGTTTCTCCACATGCTTTCACTTGGTTCATTAAACAAGTAATTCTCCTCATGGAATCGTTGATTGTCTCCTTCTCTTCTATTTGAGTTAATTAAAGCTACCGTTTGTGAGTTTGTAACCTCACGACCTTCGCCTTGTTAGCCCATATATAAACTTTCTCTAATATTTCTCATGCTTGCTTCAACGAATCGCAATCACCAACTTTCTTGAAATTGTTGCCATCGACACACTGATGAATCAAGAACAAAGCTTTGAAATCTTTCTTCTTTTCTTCCTTATATGATGCTTGTCGCACTTCTGTTGCATTGGCTTAGAGAGGAGTAACATCATTCTTGATCACCTCAAGAACATCTTGGTAGCCAAACAACACCTTCATAGCTCTTTGTATCAAGGATGGGTAAATTTGAAGCGATTCTTTCATTGGAGACAGAATTCATGTTTCACATAAGGTGTTTGTGGATCTGAACCAGGCTCTTTGATGCCAAATGTTGGGACAAGCAACCATAAGATTGATGAAACTAAGTTGAGAGAATTTAGAATGGGAGAGTGAAATAGGAGTAATTGAGAGAGAGAGAGAGAGAGAGAGAGAGAGAGAGAGAGAGAATTGAGGGTGAGAATGCATAATGTTTCATTAGCTGGGGTGAGAGTGCATCCTACACACTTATATAGAGGTTACACTACAAGTGAGATACAAAATGATCAAGTAAACTAGCAGAAAAAACAAAAACTCGTGTCGGTAACTGGTTACATCTGACATGAATTAATTCCATAATTAATTCACCTACAGTGGTAAGCGGTTACACCAAATCTAGTAACTGATTACGCCTTCGAAAATTCCAGTTTTCTACTTCTGGACAGCACGAAAACACTTCTAATTACACATCAAACTTCAACAATTTGCATTGTTAAGATTAATATGAATTGTTAAGTATAGTTCATATTATTCAATTAATTATAGATATGGATATTTAATCGTTAAACATAACTTATAGTTATGGTTTAGATGAATTGAATGTATATATATATATATATATATATATATATATCTGTGTGTGTGTGTGTGTGTGACTTGTAATACTGGAATCTTAATTCATAAGACATAAATAAAGAGAATATATAGACGCTCTATAGTCACAGAGGTAGACATTATGAGCTAAATTGCATTAATAAATATCAATTGTGTTCATTGTCTTTTACTTTTGTTTATTTTTAGTCTTCTATACTGGTTATTGTTTTATCAAGTTGTATTAGAGACATGATTAAGCTCAGTGGGGGAGCGGAAATGTGGATCTTAGTGTGGATCTAGGCTAATGATATGAGTGACTCACATTTATGTGGGAATTGTCGAACTCAAGTGTGAGTGGTTAAAGCCCACATCAACTAGAAATGGATGAAATGTTGGGTAGATAAGAGAGGTGACCTATACCCCAATTGCGTTAAGTTTTTTTGGTGCATATGTGGTCTCAAGGTCTCTTGGATGCAGAGTGTTTAGTTCATTGTCACTCTCGACGCTCCCAGACTCTCTAATAAATGGTATTATAAGACGATTAATGCTGGTGCAAAATTCAAGGTAACAAGTTTCGATGGGACAAGTAATTTTGCATTATGGAAAAGGGGAGTTAAGGATTTATTATCTTAGCAAAGTTTACAAAAGGTGTTGTGTGAGATGAAACCAAATAATATGGAGGATACTGATTGGGCAAAGATGAAGGAGAAGGCCACATGATTGGTTCGCCTATGAGTTTCAGATGAGGTTATGTATCATATCCTAGACCTAAGGACTCAAAAGGATGTTTGTGATAAGTTTTATAGTCAGTATATTTTAAAGACGCTAATGAACAAATTATTCGTGAAGCAACGACTATATAGTCTGGAGATGACGAAAGGATTTGACAGGAAAAAACACGTCAATGTCTTTAATGACATAATCATCGATATGATAAGGCTTAGTGACGAAGATAAGGCAATTATCTTGCTCTTCTTGTTACCAGGTTTTGATGACCACTCGACTACTACTACCTATAAGGAAAACACTATCAGTTCTGATGTGATTAGTGATACACTTTAGTCTCATTCTCAAAGGAGACAAGGTGTAAAGGAAGGATTTAAGGTGATTGTACGTATGTGTAAATTTTGTGGTTTGGATTGGTAACAATTTTGTTAAAACAAGTTCACAGCAAGATGTTGAGCCAGATGTCTTGACAGGTTGGTCAAACATCATAATCAGCACGATATCCTGACATGTGGTTAAGACATGTTATACCAGAAGATTAGGGTTTGGGAGATTTGTTATTTAAAGAGTGAGATTCTCTCTTGCTTTAGGAACATCAGTATATGCCAGAAGTTCATGTATTTCATAAAAAGGATCTTAGAGCCTTTTTAGGAAGCTTCTATTCAGTTCCTATTCGTGTGTAGAAGACCTCTCAGAAGATTTAAAGCTACTGATTTGTGATTTTCATTTTATCTAATTGAATACCCCAAGCCCATGCTAATCTAAAGGTTAATTAAAGAGGAGTTCTAAACCTAATGCACTAGAGAAGTTGTGTATTGAAAGAAAGGGTATTAAGGTTTAATGCGTCTTTGTTCTTTGTGATTCGCTCTTATGTATTTTAACATTTGAGTTAGACTGTGTTGTTTGTGCATTTGTGAGCCATTCATGTACCTCTTAGGTACTTAAATTGAAATGAGTTTTGATTTATAATCATTCCTAAGCTTTTAAGCAAATAGTTGATTTTTGTGTCTTTGGAAGTGTGACTTCTAGTATTCTTTATTGTTGAGTTTTTCATTATTGTGTGACTGGTGGGAAGTGAGAGGGATCTCATATCTAAAAGTTTCTATGTAGAAGTAGCACGGTAGTGATTAGGTGAGAAGCTTATAAACTTGAGGTTGTTTGATGTGGCTTCAAACTAATATTACTATAGTGGGTTTCCTTCCAGGCTTGGATGTCCCCAGATGTGGTAATGTTGCATCAAACTGGGTTAACAATTGATTATGTTATTTACATTCAAGCATTTATTTTCACTGCAAAAGTTTTTGTGTTGTTCTAATCCTAGTGTCGTGACATATTACTTAACATCTGGAATTTGTGTGCCATCATTTCAATTAACATCAGAGCAGGTCACTCTGTTCTGGTTTTGGGCGAGCTCCAGAGAGATTTTTTACTAGCATTATGGACAAGGAAGGAAGAGGAAATATGAACTGACCCCTCATCTTAGATGGCACCAACTTTGACTATTGGAAGCCACTAATGATGGCTTTCTTAAAATCTTTAGATAACAAAACTTGGCAAGCTATCATCAAGGGTTGGGAATATCCTATGGTTGAAGATGAAGATGGTAAGAAAACCCTTAACCCTAAAGAGGACTTGTCCAAGGAAGAAGATGAAAATTTTCTTGAAAACTCAAAAGCTTTGAATGCCATATTCAATGGAGTTGACAAAAACATGTTTAGGCTAATAAACACTTGCATTGTATAAAGATTCTTGGAAATTCTAAATACTACTCATGAAGGTACATCTAAGGTGAAGATGTCTAGACTTCAGCTACTTACTATCTGATCGCGACTTTCTATGTCTAATACAACTTAACTGCAAGTGCACAGTCTATCGCGTAGTAATAAAAGATATCGATCCCACAGGGACTTGTAATCAAACTAGTGTTCTCGGGAGTTACTATGTTTAGCTAGGTAGATAATGTTTAAGGAAATAATTTATGTCACTAAAGGGAACTAAAGACGTTACTTGAATTATAATTACGTAAATCGATATGCAGTAATTATGTTCTTCGGGGATTTGACAAGTTACCGGTGTATGAATTATTTTTTTTCAGAATTTATTTAAGCAGAAAATAGTGATCTGAAGACTTTCGTCTCACGATGGTTGTTGACGCTAGTCATAACTCTAAGGGCCGGATGTACGCTTTCGCTGTCCCATTCGGGGTTAAAACTACTTTTTGGAAATCTCTAAGTTCTAATTCATTTTAAAGTGCTTTCGCTGTTATTAAAACAAATGCCTAGTGTTTACTATCTGGTCTTACCGCAGCTGTCGCTTGTTGGTTCGTACCTTAATTAATTTCCCACTGTCGTGGCAAAACTACTTTTAAATAAGTTCTCGCTTTCGCGACGAAGCTTATTCAGTAAATAAGTTTAAACACTCAGACCATAAACAACTTTTGGAAAAGAAAGTTTTCAACCGGTTATTATCAAATCCCGTCTGAATTATTATTACATATCAATTACTCTGATTTAGCTAGACATGGATTTGGGAAAGGTAAAACATAAATAAAAACAGAAACTTAGAACATTCATATTACTGATAATAAAAGTTACAATTAACGAAATAATGAAAAACCTGTAACGTATCCAATTGGCTTTTGGCCAAATCCCAACGATGTCGGCAGGATTATGTCTTCAAACCAATAGAGCGCACAAACGAATATTGTCGAAATGGAATACAGGAATAAGGAAAGGAAACAAAATAACAGAAAGGATAAAACTAAAATTTTGCTCTGGAAATAAATTTGGGCAGCACTTCGTTGTCTAAATGCGGCTCCCTTTCTCAGCTCCCCTTCTTCCCCTTTTATAGAAATAGAATTCTAACGGTTGTAATTTGAAGAAGGTGGACTTGGAGGCAGAAATATCAGGGAGTAGTGGTCCATTATTTGGGACTTGGAACTGCATTTTGCACGTTCATTTGAAGTTGTGCGTTTTTGCCTGCATGACGGTCGTCATGGTGTGTGACGGTCGTCACCCGTGTGACGGTCGTCATGGAGGTGTGACGGTCGTCACAGCAGCAAAATATGCATTCTGCGTTTTTCATGTTGTTTTCATCTGGTTTTCGTCCATATTTCATCTGTAATTTCTTCTTTTCTTCATATTGCTTTGTTTAGACATGATCATCAAATACCTGCAAAATATCAGACAAATAACATGGAAAGAACCCGAAATCGGATTGAAAACAGTCAAACATTAGTTGAATTATGCATCAATATATATATACGATTTCATGTTATCAAACTCCCCTAAGCTTGAATCTTTGCTTGTCCTCAAGTAAAACAGGAAAAAGTCGGCAAGCACGAGGCAGCTTCCTCATTCAGAAAGTTGGGAAAAACCGGGATTCTTATTAGGAACAAAACGAGTACGGTGACGACACTGGACTATAAGTCTTCGGAGGTCTCCTTCTTATGCAAATCGGTCCCAGTCATGCTATTGTAGCTTGGTATCAAGGTTCTCGCGTCAAGTTCACCCTGTTTGTTCTAGCGCAATCACATTAAGCCCGTTGTCCATACACTTTCATGGCAAGTCAACCTGTTAGTGAATATGATCTCCTTTCTGTTTTGATCTTTTTCATTGCTCATAAGCTTATACCATTGATTTTTCAATGAGTTTTCGTACCGTTGGGCTAAATGCTCGGGCGAAGAGCACCTAACTTAGAGGGAACGCGTCTTTATATTTAGGCTAAATGGCTTTCTTTTCATGATTTTTCATCTTTTTGGAGATCATACACTTATTTGCATTGGTCGCTCGCTTAGAAGTGTTTTAGGATGGTGCTGACTGCTAGTATAAACTACTTGGGGCTGAGTTTGCGTAGACACTTGAAACTTTGGTACACGTAGGTAGTGAAACCGACTCGCATAAACCGGAGGTCTAAGGTATCAGGACGGTACTAGTTTTGTTAGAATTATCGTCTCGGAGTTTCAAAACTTGGTTTGAACTTGGGCGCATTCTCGTGATGCTTTTGCTTTTGAGGAACGAACGAAATTTTTTTTGTTTATGTCGAATAAAGCGGGGATGTTTGCGTAACGGAAGAAGATATATAAAAGAGCTTTTATTTGCTACAACGTGAAAATGTTCGAATTGGAATTACAGAATTAAAAGTACAAGGGAATGGGAAATAAACGCTCCGCTCCCACACTATCTCAATCAGTGTCCCCACTGATTTGAAAGAATGCGAGAGGGAAATACAAGGGAAATGAAAATACAAGAAACTGAAAATATAGTAAACAAATAAGGAAAGAGATAACTAATCACGGCCTCTGCCTCGGTCACGTCCTCTGGCTCTGACTTGGTCGGCTCGGGCCTCAAAGTCCAGTGCTCCGGTGTGATAGACATAGTCGCGGAGTCCTTCGAACTGCAAGGTAAGATTCGCCAAGTTCTCAATAATGGTTTCCTGGCCGGTTTGGAGTTGTTGCATTTGGGTCCGATGCCAAGCTTCGAACTGCTCTGCTCGCTGGTTCTGCTGCTGCATCATAGCGAGTATCTGGGCCTGCTGGTCGAGGGATCGGTGGAGGTGTTCTTCAGAGTAGTCGGGCTCTGGACGATGGAGGCGGCGACGGTAGGATGTGCCTTCAGAAGGAAGTGGTTGCGATGCCTCCGGTTGCTCAGTTCTGTCCAACTCATCTTGGATTTCGTCACCAGAACCTTGGGTGTGGGTCTGAGTTGGAGCAGCGGCAGCAGCAGGGGCATTGAGGTCAAATAGCCAGTTGGCACGATCCTGTGGGTGCATCCGGGTGCGTGATGGCAGGATGATACTTCTGACGGTTTTGCCACGCACGACCGGGTGGTACTTGCCATCGGCCTTGGAACGGATGAGGTGAGAGGCTCTGCAGTGGTCGGTGTCGAGGAATACCGAGGGAATGACATGGAGATGCTGGAGGAGGTCACCGAGGTTCAGCCCGAGTGCAATGGAAGTAACAATCCCGCCAAAGTAAAATGGCTTAGAGCCACGGTTACAGTTTGCCTGAATGTGGGCCAGGAGGAACGGAGCGGCGTTGATGGGCTCGGAGTTGAACACACAGCGGAGAAAGAAGAGCTTTTTCGAGTTCACCTTATGGTTGCTATCCCGTGCGAAGATGGTGTTGCTCAGTGCTCGGTGAAAATACCGGATGGTCGGGTTGTGGATGTGTGTTGCATGCAGAGAATCCCAGCCATCGGCATTGATTCCGGTTAACTTGTAAAAGAGTGCAAAGGCTTCGTGCTGAAACTGTTCGGTGAGGCGGCGGTGAGCATTGTCGCCGCGAGGGAATTGCAAGATGTCGGTAATCTGGTTTTGGTTCAATTGATAGTTCGTGCCGAACATACGGAAGCATGCGGCACCGGAGTGTTGACTGAGGTCGCCGCTGGAAGTGAAGTAGGTGAACGAACTGAGGAACTCGAGGGTGAGTTGTTCGTACGTCGGTTGCGGATTTGTGCAGAGGTGCCAGATGCCGGCTCTTTGGAGCATCCAAGTGACGCCGTCAAGGAGGCCGAGCTCTGTGAGCGATGGGATATGCGGATAGTGGGTCGGCTGTAGCGACCGTTGATGGAAGGCGATATAGTTGGCTCGCTGTTTCTCTCCGGAATCGCCGTCGCTGAACACTATACTACTGAGGTCTGGGGTTTCGTTGTTTCTCGCCATTGTTGGAGGATGCTCAGGAAATGTGGATTGAGTTGGTTCTGTGGAGTGAAAAAATGTTACAAAAGTGGATTAGGAAGTTGAAATGGGAGTTGGAATATATGGAGCAAGATGGGGAAAACGAAAATTGGAAGTGGGGTGCGAGTTTGTGATGATTGGAAGTTGAAAGGATGTGAGTGGGAGAGAAAACTCAACCCCTATTATAGCAGATAATATTTTTGGGCTCGTGACGGTCGTCACGTATCTGTGACGGTCGTCACCCGTGTGACGAGCGTCAGGCTTCTGTGACGGTCGTCACACCAGCAAAATCTGCAGAACGCAAAATTTTGCTATGGGGGTGTTCTTGCAATGGTTATGAGGCCTAGGATTGATATGGCAATGCTTTATATCGGTTAAGAAACATAGGATAATGTAAAAACAGAATCAATGAATAAAGAATACAATTGAAATAACAAGTAATTAGAATGATTGTAATGTAATACATAAGGAAATTAACAATGCAAAAATCAAAATAATTGAAAACGGACGGAAAGCAGAAAAACTAAACTAAACTAAATCTAATATCTCAGTCTTTTCGTGCCTTCGATTCATCAAACTTCCGGGCGTAGTAGTCGAGCTGGTCACAGACTAAGTCCATGAAGACTACGAGTTCAATGTGTATGCTTGTGATGTCTGCTTTTACGGTGGTCAGAGCTGCGTCAACGTTGTCTAATCGGTGCAGAACAGTATCCATTTTGTCGGTGGTCTCCTCAGGAATGGGCTCAGGATAGGTGTTGTAATGCGGAGGGGTCATAGGGTCTACCTCAGCTTCTGATACAGCATCCTCATAGTACATATAATCATGTGCTTCAGAGATGTGGTCACTGTCGTACATGTAATTCTGTGGTGTTGATTGAGGTGAAGGAGGTCCCATAGGCTCATCCAATTCATAAACCCAGTTGTCCTTGTTATGGATACTTGTCATCTTATAATTTGGCAATGTGAATAGCTGGACAGGTTTGTCATTGATGAGGTACTCGTAAGTTCCAGGTCCCATAGTTCTTAAAATGCGCCTGTTAAAGCAAAACTGGATATTCATGGGTCGGATGGTGCCAAAACTAGTGCTTGCATTTAGGTGGAATCTAAGGCCAAGCTCGTGGTCAATCATTGTCACAAGGCCTCCTATTAGAATAGGTGATTGTGGTTCCTGAGTGAGGCGTCGGAAGGATCTCATTATAAAAGGTACGACATTCACTGTACGGCCCTGAGAAGCACACAACATGATAAATAATTCTTCTTTAGATACTGCAATGATATTTTCTTCTTTTCCGAAAAGGGTGTGAGCTAGGATCTTATGAAAGTATCTAAAAGATGGGTTATGCATCTCATCATTATACATGTTGTTTGGATCAGGGTGATAGTCGCCTGTGATTCTACCCCAGAACTGGTTCAGCTCAAAATCTAGATCGTCATCTTCGGCACTGATGAACACATGTGGTCCGCTAGGAAATCCTAGGAGGTTAGCTAATGACATCCGGCTATGGGTTTGGTCCATTCCAAACATCCTAAAGGTGATCAGCTCTGTGTTAGATCCAAAATCATAGTTGGGTAAGTACCTGAAGGAACTAAGGAATTCGTAGGTGAGGTCCTTATAGGTAGCAAAACGGGTTTTCAAAGCAGTGTTCTCCCAGCCTAATTGATTAAACAGGTATTGGATGATGTCAGTAATTCCTAGTTTCTCCATGGTAGACTTATCATAATATAGTGTTAAGGCTATGTCTCTCTCAGTTAATGCTTCAAATCTTTCCTTTTGAGCTAATCCTCGAAAATGAACCTTTGTGAAGTCGTACGCGACCATACTCGCAGGTAAGTCGGAGAAAAAACAGGAGGAAGGTTTGAAGACTTTTAAAATCCTGAAAAGTTTAAAACAGAAATTTGAAGTCAGGTTTTTTAAAAACAAAAGGCGGTAAAAACAAAAAATAAAATAAAATATTAAAATAAAAGAAAATAAAAATAGTAGCAATTTTAAGTTTATAATTTTTGTTAAAGTTTCAAAGTAGAATTTTAAATAAAAATGAGAATGAAATACAGTAACGAGGAAAATGCGGGAAAAATTGGGTTGCCTCCCAGTAAGCGCTGTTTTTAACGTCTAAAGCCTGACGATAGCTTGGTGACAAGCTATTCGGGTGTTTGAGCTGGAAGCTCAAGCAATGCTATACTGCAGACTTGAGGGTTGTTTTCGTTCTTATTATAATGTTTTAGACGTTGCCTGTTTACGATAAACGGTGCATTCGTCTTATCGGTAATTTCAACAGCTCCACTCTGAAGTACTTTAGTCACTTCAAAAGGTCCAGACCACCTAGATTTTAGTTTACTTGGGAAGAGTTTTAATCTTGAATTAAATAGAAGTACGATGTCTCCCACACTGAATTGTTTCTTGACTGAACGTTTATCATGCCACTTTTTAGTTCGTTCTTTGTAGATACGGGCATTTTCGTAAGCGTCCAATCGGAGTTCTTCTAATTCGTGTAAGTTCAAGATTCATTTTTCTCCTGCCTCGGTGTAGTTGAAATTAAGTGTCTTAATGGCCCAGAAGGCCTTATGCTCTAATTCTACAGGGAGATGACAGGATTTACCGTAAACTAATTTGTAGGGTGTAGTACCTATTGGTGTCTTAAAAGCGGTCCTATAAGCCCATAAAGCTTCATTTAGCTTTGATGACCAATCCTTCCTTGAGGTAGCGACAGTCTTTTCCAATATCTGTTTTATTTCCCTGTTCGAGACCTCTACTTGGCCGCTAGTTTGCGGATGATAGGGTGTAGTTACTCGGTGTCGGACTCCATATTTAGAAAGAAGTTTATCAAAGATTCGCGATATAAAGTGTGATCCGCCGTCACTAATGACGAGTCTGGGCACACCGAATCTAGGAAAGATTGTGTTTTTGAAGAGTTTGATTACTACTCGTGCGTCATTTGTTGGAGCAGCAATGGCTTCTATCCATTTAGACACATAGTCTACAGCGACGAGTATGTAGTTATTACCAAAAGAAGGCGGGAATGGTCCCATGAAATCTATTCCCCATACGTCAAAGATTTCTACCTCTAAGATTCCTTTCTGAGGCATTTCATCGCGTCGTGAGATGTTGCCAGTTCGTTGGCATCGATCTCATTTTAGCACAACGATGTGAACGTCTTTCCAGAGGTTAGGCCAGAATAAGCCGGCTTGGAGAATCTTAGCGCACGTCTTGGATGTACTAGCATGACCACCATATGGTGCTGAATGGCATTGGGAAATGATATTTTATATTTCTTCCTCTGGGACACAGCGACGGTATATGTTTTCGGCCCCTCTCTTGAAGAGTAGAGGTTCGTCCCAATAATAGTGTTTCAGATCGTGGAAGAATTTCTTCTTTTGCTGATAAGTGAGATCTGGTGGAAGCACGCCTGCAGCTAGGTAATTAACGATGTCATCATACCAAGGTAATATGACTTGGGCATAGACGGCTTCTACGGCTTTTTCGAGTTCTAGATCTTCCGAGATTAAGTTAGGCATGTCACTTTCTAATTTGGCTATCAGATGTTTGTACAGGAAATCGTCATTTATTGGTACTGGTTCATGTTTGATGCCTTCTATTCGGGATAAGTGATCTGCAACAACGTTCTCGGTTCCTTTCTTATCTTTGATTTCTAAGTCAAACTCTTGTAATAACAGGATCCATCTCAATAATCTTGGTTTGGCATCCTTTTTGCTTATTAGGTACCTAATGGCAGCATGGTCTGTGTATATGATAATTTTTGCTCCTACTAGGTAAAAACGGAATTTGTCAAGAATATAACTGCTAGAAGTTCCTTTTTTGTTGTGGCGTAGTTCATTTGGGCAGGATCTAAGGTTCTACTGGCATAGTAAATGGCATGGAGTTTCTTGTCCTAGAACTGCGCCTACGACATAATCACTCGCATCGCACATGATTTTGAACGGTAGTCGCCAATCGGGTGGTTGCATAATCGGTGCAGTGATAAGGGCTGATTTTAATGTTTCGAATGCTTTTAGACAGTTGTCGTCAAAGAACTCAGCATCTTTCATCAACAGGCCGGTCAAAGGTTTTGTGATTTTTGAAAAATCTTTTATAAATCTTCGGTAGAAACCGGCATGTCCTAGAAAACTCCGTATTTCTCGTACGGATTTTGGAGGTTGGAGATCTTTTATAATCTCTATTTTAGCTTTGTCGACCTCAATTCCTTTATTTGATATGACATGTCCTAGAACTATTCCTTGTCGGACCATAAAATGGCATTTTTCCCAATTTAGGACGAGGTTCACTTTTACACAACGTTCTAATACCATTTCTAAGTTTTGTAGGCATCCTTCGAAACTTTTTCCACATACCGAGAAATCGTCCATAAATACTTCCATGATGTCGTCTATGAAATATGCGAAGATTGCCATCATGCATCTTTGGAAGGTTGCTGGAGCATTACAAAGTCCGAACGACATTCGGCGGTAAGCAAAAGTACCATAAGGACAGGTGAATGTAGTCTTTTCTTGGTCATCAGGATGAATGGGAATTTGGAAAAATCCTGAATAGCCATCTAGATAGCAGAAATACGAATGTTTGGCTAATCTTTCCAACATTTGGTCTATGAAGGGTAACGGGAAGTGATCTTTTCGTGTGGCTTTGTTAAGCTTCCTATAATCAATGCACATCCTGCTTCCAGTCACGACTTTTTTTGTTATTGATTCGCCTTTTTCGTTCTTAACTATTGTGACTCCTCCTTTCTTTGGTACGACATGAACTGGGCTAACCCATTCACTATTGGAGATTGGGTAGATGATTCCTGCATCTAGCAATTTCTTTACTTCATCTCTGACTACATTGCTTAGGATGGGGTTCAGTCTCCTCTGATGCTCTCTAGAGGTTTTACAGTCTTCCTCTATTGTAATTCGATGCATACAGATTGAAGGGCTTATACCTTTTAGATCGCTTATGTTATAGCCTAACGCGGTGGGGTACTTCTTTAAGACTTCTAATAGCTTTACGGTTTCTAGTTGTCCTAAGTCGGCGTTGACTATCACTGGTCTTTTTAGTTCATCGTCTAGGAATTCATATCTAAGGTTTTTGGGTAGTGTTTTAAGTTCTAAAGATGGGTTCTTCGGACCTGGCATATGATTTGGGGTCAGTGCTAAGCTTTCGCTTAGGCTGTCGTCTTTATACGGTTTACGCCAATCATCGTCTTCAGAAATATCGGGTATTTGAATCTTTATTATTTCTGAATACGTGGTCTCTTCATTTTCAAGTTCTCTTATGCATTCGTCAATTACATCTACTAAATAGCAGGTATCGTCTATGACTGGTGCTTGTAAGAACTTGGTGAGAATGAACTCTATTTTTTCTTCTCCTACTTCGAATGTTAGCCTTCCTTTCTTCACGTCTATAATAGCTCCGGCTGTAGCTAGGAACGGTCTTCCTAGAATAATTGGGGTAACAGAGTCCTCTTTGATGTCCATGATTATGAAGTCGGTTGGGATGTAGAATTGTCCTATGCGTACTGGAACGTTTTCCAGTATTCCGACGGGATATTTTACTGATCGGTCAGCTAATTGTACGGACATTTTGGTTGGTCTTAGATCTCCCATATTCAGCTTTTTGCATATAGATAAATGCATAACACTGATACTGGCTCCTAAATCGCATAGAGCTTTGTCTATTACGAACTTTCCTATGACGCAGGGTATGGAGAAACTACCTGGGTCTTTTAATTTAGGAGGCATGCAGTTTTGAATAATAGTGCTACACTCTGCAGTAAGTGTAACTGTTTCGTTATCCTCGATCTTTCTCTTATTTGACAGGATTTCTTTGAGAAATTTAGTGTATGACGGCATTTGAGTTATCGCTTATGTAAAAGGAATAGTGATATTCAATTGTTTAAGGAGCTCTACAAATTTCTTAAACTGTCCTGAAGTTTTGGAGTTTATTAATCTTTGAGGATAAGGGATAGGTGGTTTATATGGCGCTGGAGGTGCTTGAGTTTTTTCACTTGCGGTATCCTCCTTCTCGTTGTCTTCCTTCTTCTCTAACTCGGATTCCTTTTCTGCTTGTTTAGTTGGTTTTTGTTGCATGGCTGAGTTTTCGGTCCTCGGATCGATCGGTTCGTCCAATTCTTTTCCGCTTCTTAGTATTACATCATTTTCTTGACCTTTTGGATTCTGTTCGGGTTGTCCAGGAAACATGCCAGCGAGTGCGGCAGCAGAGGCTTGTTGTTGAGCCACTTGTGATATCTGTGTTTCTAACATTTTGTTGTGGGTGGCTAAAGCGTCTACTTTTCTGGTCAGCTGTTTAATTTGCTCGCTAGTGTGTATGTTTTGATTCAGGAATTCTTTGTTTGTTTGAGCTTGAGTAGCTATGAATTTCTCCATCATCAACTCAAGGTTTGATTTCCTAGGTGCAGTCTGAGCAGCGGCTGGTTTCTGATATCCTGGCGGAGCAGCAGGCATCTGCAATGCATTATCGCTTTTGTAAGAAAATTTTGGATGATTTCGCCAACCTGGATTGTAAGTATTTGCGTAAGGATTTCCTTGAGCATAATTTACTTGGTCTGGTGGGATTCCGGCCAGCAATGGGCATTCGGGCGCATTATGAGTGGTGCTTCCGCATAACTCGCAGTTTGGAGTTACGGCAGCGACGGTTGCAGTGGGGTTAACGGTCAGACTGTCAATCTTCTGTGCTAGAGCATCTACTTTAGCGTTGAACTTTTCAAGGCAGCTGATCTCGTACATCCCACCTTTCGCTGCGGGTTTCTCTGTTGGAGTGCGTTCACCTCCCCATTGGCAGTGGTTCTGAGACATGTTTTCGATTAGTTGATAGGCTTCATCGTATGGCTTATCCATAAGTGCACCGCCCGCGGCGGCGTCTACCGTTAATCTGGTATTGTATAAAAGCCCATTATAGAAAGTATGGATTGTCACCCAGTCTTCTAGACCATGGTGAGGACATGTTCTCATCATATCTTTGAATCGTTCCCATGCTTCGTAAAGAGATTCAGTATCTTTTTGTCGAAATCCGTTGATTTGAGCTCTAAGCATAGCAGTTTTGCTTGGCGGAAAATATCTCGCTAAGAAGACGTTCTTCAACTGTTCCCACGTCGTAACGGAGTTGGATGGTAAGGATTGTAACCATGTCCACGCTCTGTCTCTAAGAGAGAAAGGGAAAAGACGAAGTCTTATTGCGTCTGGAGTTACTCCATTTGCTTTCACTGTGTCTGCGTATTGTACAAACTTCGTTAAATGTTCGTTTGGGTCCTCAGTTGCATTTCCTGAGAATTGGTTTTGTTGTACAGCTGACAGCAATGACGGTTTCAGCTCAAAATCGTTTCGATTAGTAGCTGGGGCAGCAATGCTACTTCTAGGCTCCATCTGAGAGGGTGTAGCGTATGCCTTCAGCGGTTTGTTTTGAGGTCCTTCAGCCATCTTTGACTCTTCTTCGGATTTGGGAATGGGAGTGAGAGAATCGGGAATGTTATGTTTTAGTTGGTACTCAATGATGTGACTTCTTAAATGTAAGAAATGCTCTAGTTCTGCGACTGACGATTTTAAGATATCGCCTTGTGAGCGATTACTTGGCATACAATCGACAGAACTAGTAAAGGAAAAATGAAATTGTTAACCTAGTCTATACGGCGTAACAGAAGGTTACACTATTGACTAAACGGGTCCCCGGCAACGGCACCAAAAACTTGATCGCGCCTAACTTATGTCTAATACAACTTAACTGCAAGTGCACAGTCTATCGTGTAGTAATAAAAGATATCGATCCCACAGGGACTCGTAATCAAACTAGTGTTCTCGGGAGTTACTATGTTTAGCTAGGTAGATAATGTTTAAGGAAATAATTTCTGTCACTAAAGGGAACTAAAGACGTTACTTGAATTATAATTACGTAAATCGATATGCAGTAATTATGTTCTTTGGGGATTTGACAAGTTACCGGTGTATTGTCGCTACTGCGAAAATCGGCGCCGGCTGACAGAAGAGTCGCCACTGTGCGTTATTTATCCCAACGGAGGGAAAGGAAACGCTCGAAGTAAACCTCGCAAAAAATGGGAAAAGGTATGGTCATCGCAACCAAAACCTGGATTCGGGAGTCGGTTACGCAAGGGGAAGGTATTAGCACCCCTCACATCCGTCGTATTCGACGGGATCCACGCTTGGTGTTTATAAGGAAAAGGGTGTGTTTATCTATCTACGCTAATGGTCAGTCTGAAAAGAAAAGAAAAGGACAGGACTCGACAGAACATACGGTGTTCTGGGCCTACGTACTCCCTCGTGCAATGGAAAAGTCAGAGTCAACGTAGTTCGACTACCTACGTCTAGACGGGGAAAAGGTTGCTCGCCAGGACATCGCGTCCTGTGCCTACGTACTTCCACACGGCATGGAAGATCAGAGCAAATGTAGTTCGACTAACTACGGCTAAACAGGGTGTTCTCACACAGCAGTGAGAAATTAATCTGGTTTCAAGGGTACGGGAACCTATGGGAAATAGAACTACGGTCTGGTCTCAAATGCACTCGGTCAAGAGAAAAGGGATAACATCAGTCGTCAGCGGGAAAGTCTCGATTGCACAGCAGCGAGAGAACAAAAGGTTAGTTGTTAGCGTGCTCGCTAGGATATCGCATCCTATGCCTACATATTCTCGTCTGGTACGAGAAATCAGAGCAGCTGTAGTTCGGCTAACTACGACACAAGCTATTCAAGTGTTTTTTATGGGAAAATGCACCCTAACCAAGGGTTTTCACAGTCCAGGAGGACAAAAAGTTTGATGTTTGTTCAAGTCTTTTAACGGAAGAGATGAATTCACTTTTGTTTTACCCTTTATTAAATGTTTTTCTGTTGTTTTGAGAAGGGAAAGAGACACCCTAAAACTATGGGTGAAAAGGGGAATCTACCTACTGTTATCATGCCTGGTTAACCATCCTAATGTCTATCATAACTCCTCCACAGCAGAGAAGTTAGAGCTCCTAAGGGATCATGGCAACAGGACTAAACAGCAAACAGGAATCACTGCAAAGTAAAGAAATACCGGAAATGTGCACGAACGCAACAACCAAACAAGCAAGGCACAAAGGCCACACACCACAGAGGCAAGGGAGCTCAGCTCTACCAAATACCAGCAAGCAAAGCCACTCAATAACAAACAAGCAGAAGGAGGACCACCTCAACTTCTCATGCACACAAAGCCTACTTCTAAGATGCACCTATCTCAGAAATATCTAGATGAACCCCTAAGTCTAATGCAGCACAGCACCACACAAGCCAATCAACACACAGAGAAGGCTAACCAGCCTGGCAAACTCCTATCCAAAAGCAAGAAATTACCCTGAGCAAGACCCCTAAACAAAACCATAATCAAACCCCTGATCTACCTCTGAGCAAAGCCCTAAGCAAAACCCCAATCAAATCCCTACGCAAAACCCTAATCAAATCTCTAAGAAAAACCCTAAGCAAAACCCTACACAAGAGAAATCAATCCCAGTCTTCAAGCTTCAAGACAAGCTTACCAAAGAAAGGGAGCTAAGTAGGCAGACTCATAGTGCCTTCCTCAGGAAAGTACTAGGAGGCTTATACTCAGGACTCATATCCCATGTGGCTCAACAACTGTGATCGGTTTACATTCCTCCTCAGGAGAAACTAAACTCACATGAAGGCTCCGACATCATTGGATACTTGAGAAATCCTATATGAACTAAAGGAACTAAGTGAACAGACCCATAGTGCCTTCCTCAGGAAAGTACTAGGGGGCTTCCACTTAGGAATCATATCCCATGTGGCTCAACAACTGTGATCGGTTTACATTCCTCCTCAGGAGAAACTAAACTCACATGAAGGCTCCAACATCATTGGATACTTGAGAAAGAGGTGAGAATAAAGAATGAAAGACATCCATAGTGCCTTCCTCAGGAAAGTACCATACATTTCCCTCAAACTTCAGGATCTCAAACCTCACAAACAGAGAGCAAGCTCCTAGACTAGGTCTTTAATCTATGCATCCTTGCAAGCTCCACCAAGACTTCATCCAGCCTCCACCTTCAAGAAGGAACCACAGGCCCTCAAACCAAAAGAAACTATCTCTAAAGTTCAACCATAGTTGAACTTCAAAGTCAGAGGCCATCAAGACTTCTCCTATTCTCAAGCTCAAGCAAAAATAACAGAACACCCTATAAAAATCTACCAAAAATCCAGGGGAAACCTACATGCCTATATGATCCCAAGATCAAATCTCAAAGCCTAAGTCAACTTCTAAGGCTACTAAACAATCCCTAACATGTGAATGGTCAAGGGTTAACCAGCAAGTTATGAGGTCTCTATTCTCTAACCCTAAAACAATATCAATCAATCTCTAAAAAATCCACAAAAATCCTATGGGGAGCATGCATCAGTCTAGTATAACATACTAAAAAACTAAAGCAAAATTCAATACCAGATGAGAGAACGAAAATCAACAAGGCAGACACACCACAAACCAATTATTCAATATCAATTAAAATACAAAAAATGCAAATAAAAATGAAAATGCATGATCAAATCCTTATTTTTGCATTATAAAATTCTACATCGAAATATGAATCTACAGAAAAAAGAAGGGAATCAATTGATCAAATCTACTATTTTTTATGAATTTTTTTCTAACATGATACAAACAAAGAAAATAAAAAGAAAAATAAAACAAGGGGGGGTAAAAATAGCAAGCGCTCTAGTTGTTTAGCCAATTGGGCCCAGACTGAGGGGGGTGCGCTTAGCACTCAGGGCCAAGGCCCAATCCAAAATCTCATTCAACAAAGCTGCCCAGGGGGGGGGGGGGGGGGGGAAACGAGTAATTGAGGGGTAGCACTTCAGCAATTTCCAACTTGGGCTTACCACAACCCAAACCCTAATCCAAACAGCTGACTAACAAAACCCCTCTCCCCCTCCAAAATTCTGGCTATTGTTCACTATACGAACCCTAGCGCTGCTCATGATTCTCCAACACTCTCCCTCAAACCCTCTCTGAAACTCCTCTCAAAAATCCTCTCAAACATTCTCAGATCAATCGCCAAAAACAAAACAAACAAACACTAAGAAATCTGAATTTCAGCGAAACAACATCATCAAAATCCATTCACTTAAGTCAAAAAACTAGTATCAAGCTTAAAGGAGGCGCACCTGGAGATGAATCAAGAACAAGCTCGTGGAGTTCTTGAAGATTCAAAGAAGATCGCCGCGAGAGAGACGAAGATCTGGAGGTTCTCTAGAAATTGCTTGCTTGAACGATCTGGAGAAGAGTGTGGGAGATCCTTCTGGAAAACCTGAAGGTTGATTGAAGGCGTTGAAGGTGTTCCTCAAAAGTCTGGGAAATGATGAACGTTGCTGAGTGTTGATGGAGGTTGAAGGTCGTTGGACAATTGTTCTTGGTGAGATGATGAAGATGCTGATGATCGGAGAAGATTGACAAGGGTTTCTGGGATTTCTTTGAAGAACGATGAAGGTTCGAAGGTTTTCTGGAAAATTCTTTGAAGAACGATGAAGGTTTGAAGATTTTCTGGAAAATTAGGTGAAGAGCGATGGAGGTTTGAAGGTTTTCTGGGGAATTCTTTGAAGTTTCCGGCGAATAAGAGATGAAGAGGGACGAGGAAGATTGGAGGAGAAAGAAGAAGATGGGAGGATTCTGGGCAGAAAAAGTAGCTCCGGCGGGTTGTTGCGGTGGTCGGAGGGCGTTAGGGTGGCCGGAGTTGGTTGCTAGGGCGTCTGCATGCCCGGCGGTAGGGGGCTTCGGCAGGGTTGACCGGTGGGGACAGGTGGCGAGGAGGAGAACTGCATGCGCTACACGTGGCCTGAGAGAGAGTCTGGAAAAACGCGTGGCAGATGGAGTGAGAATGAGGTGTCAGTGTCTGGGGTCTCTTGCTGATATGCGTGGCCCATTTATATCCTTGACATGTGGCGTTTCTGGAAAAAAACTGAACAAAAACTGGACTGAAGAGGTTGGGATGTTGGGCCTCCAAACTGCACCCTGGGCCCAACGAAACTGCTACAATAAAACCCCAAAAAAAACTGTATTAACAATTAAAAAGAGAATCAAACCCAATTAGCAGCTAATCCAAAACTTAGTCCTAATGAACTAATTAGACTAAACCTAATTAACTAGTTAACTAATGATTAAACCTAATTAATTCTAACAAACTCAAGTAACCTAACTAACCTTAAACTCTAATTAAACTAATTAAACCCTAATTAAATCTAAAAGAAGGATTGACATCTAATTAACTTCTATATTAAACTAAACTAATAAAACTCTAATAATTCCACTAACCTCTAAACTAATGAAAAAGACCATTAATTTCTATTATCTAGATTAAAATCTATATCTAAAAATAAAAACCCTAATGACTAGTATTTAACAATCTATTAAAATCCTATTAATTCTAATAAAATCTATATTATTTATTTAAAACTATTAAAAAAAACTATTAACCCATTAAAAACTCTATAAAATCCTAAAAAATGATTTAAAGCTATTAAAAAATATTAAAACCTATTTAAATTCTAAAACAATCTATAAAGCCTATTAAAAACCCACAAAAGGCTATTAAATCCTAAAAAATACAAACAAAGGCAAATAACCAATATAAACGAGAGCGCGACCAGATTAGAGCGAACAGTAAACCCCTGGCATCAGAACATCCCCAAAATCACCATGTAAGCTGAAAACACCGAGAAGCACACAATTTCCCGAAAATAGAACCCTGATGATCTAGACTGGATCTGAAATATCCGGTAGATGAAAATCAAGCTGTAACCCTGACATCCTCTGTCTGTGCTCAAATGTCATGCATCTGATATGCGAATACGAATTTAAACCACGAACCAGATAGAAGAACCAGTTGGTCAAATTTTAGGGTGCAACAGCTACCCCTATTCAAGCGGCTTGGACCTGAATGGGTGAAGAGCACTCAGCCTTCCCCCATTCGAAGGTAAATGACGGTTGAATACCAATGAAACCCTGAAATTTGCCAACCGCAAAAATAAATTGCGCACACCACTGCTTGGGGAAAATTAACCAGGGAACTGATTTTCGTTGTCACAGCGACAACTAAAACACTATTCATCAACCTACTTATGCAATAATATGATATTGTCTATAGACCATCCCATTCCTAAGAAGGGAGCATACACTGATCAGTGAGAAATTGTCGATCTCTCTTATCAACCTTCCGCCTCCAAAGAAACGAGCAAACGCTTAACCAAACGGGACAATGCTGATTTCACTTATCAACCTTTCGTTCGCATATGAACGAGCAAACGCTAAACTGCGAGAAAATGTTGATTTCACTTATCAACCTTTCGTATGCTGAAGAAACGAGCAAACGCTTAACCAAACGAGACAGTGCTGATTTCACTTATCAACCTTTCGTTCGCACCTGAACGAGCATCCACTAAACTGCGAGAAAATGTTGATTTCACTTACCAACCTTCCGTTCGTACCTGAACGAGCAGCTCTGTGGGGGTACGAGAAACTTAACCAAGCAACTCTGAGGGGACAAGTCTGACGACAGCCGTCCAATACCTATTCTGGCAATAGGTATCCCGAAAACACTCCGCTGGGGAAATTGAGAACTTAACCAAGCACCCTGACGAGAATAACCTTGTTGAAAAATAAGAGGAATTTAACCAAACAACTCCTGTGACGAATACCCTGCTGGGGATTATAAGGGACTTAACCAAGTAACTCATTGAAGTAACATCCTGCTGGAGAACATAACTCTGCTGGGGAAACTATGGGTAACCACCCAAAAATCTGCATTACCATCTGTTGCACCCCAAAATTTGCCCTCACAATACAAGACTTTGTGTTCCAAGAAGGTTCACAAGGTTCACAAAATTCACAATTGGTCAGAAGAGTTGACAATTCCCTCAGACAATGCACCTCCTAAACAGTGCATCCAAAACTAGGGTTTTGACTTTAATCAGGCTAAATGGACTTCCAAGACTTCAAGTGAGCTTCATAACATCTTATATGTGTATAAGAACCCCCATGTCAAGTTTCAAGACTTTTCTCAAAAGTTTGCTCAGTCAGATGATCAGATAAGTCAAAAGCAGTCAATGCAGTTAAAAGGTCAAACTGAGGTCAACTGTGGTCAAACCAAAGTCAAACTTCATGATTTTTTTTTTGCCAACATCAAAGAGAGGTTGGGTGAGAAATATTATCATAATAACTGTAATACCCCAAATTTTGCCCTAAGATTTGTCGTCGCATTTCATTGCATTTAATCAATTACTAACAAATTTGTGTAGTCGTTTGACTTTTTGCAGGTAAATATCATATGGCATGCATTTTTTTTCTAAAAAGTAAAAATGGCACAATTGGCAGGAGGACATGTGTAAGGAGTTATGAGTGTGAGAGGTTGAGAGTTCGAATCTCACCTTTGTCACTTTTTTTTGTTTTTTATTATTTTTACTCTAAATTTTTCTATCTTTCATTAAAAAAAATAACAAAAATAGTTTTTTATTATTATTTAATTATTATTTTCGTATTTTAATTAAATCATTTTTTAAAATATTATTTTTTTCACTTTTTTCTAAATTATTCATAAAAATATCCAAAAAATCATAAAATAAAAAATATTGAAAAAAATTTTGTTCTTTTTATAATATTTTTTATTTTAGGAATCAATAGGATTATTAGTTTTTATTTTAAGTTTATTTTAATTATTTTAAATTATTTAAATTTTATTTTTTCTTAACTAATTATTTAGTTTGGGCTTTAAAATGGGCTTTAGGGACATTATTGACAATTCGGTGTTAACCCTAATTTGTTCCCTATATATACATGTGTTGCCTTATTGGAAAAAAAGGAGAGAATGAAAAAAACCTAAGAGGAGTGAGTGCCGTTTGCCGTTATTTAGTTTTCTTCTTCATCCATTACTATTGTTTCTTTTTCTTCATCGTTTACCGTTATTTCTTTTCCTTCATCTATTACTGTTGTTTCTTTTTCTTCATCTTTTACCGTTATTTCTTTTTCTTCATCTATTACCGTTATTTCTTTTTCTTTATCTATTACTGTTACGTTTATATATATATAATTTTTAAATTGTTAGAGTTTATATATATAAGATTTTTGATCGAATTATGTCGATACGATGTTTGCACATTTGTGTGCATGACGCGTGACATTTGTGTTAGTTCGATCTGGTTGCGATGATCGCATTTTTGTGTGAGCAATAATACTATTTTTTGCTTAATTTCTTTTTCTTTGCGATAAATTTTGTTTCGTCCGATTTAGATCTGGTTGCGATGAGCGCATTTCTGCGTTAGCAACATTGTTGGATTATTTGGCACATTTAAAATTCATTATTGCTTTATTATTATTATTATTATTATTATTATTATTATTATTATTATTATTATTATTATTATTATTATCATTATTTATTATTATTATCATTATTATCATTATTATTACCATTATTATTATTATTGTTATCATTAATTTATTAAAATTTGTTATAATATAAAAATCTGTTTTTTAAAATAAATAACATTAACATCTTTTCCAAATTAATATGAAAACCTATTATTTTTAAGAAAAACTTTTTTTTAGATAAATTTAAAATAATAACTAAAATCTTTTTTTTAAAATAATAACTAGAACCGTTATTTATTTTATTTTATTATTGTTCAATTCAAATTTCATTATCATATTGTATCTGCTCCTCTCATGTAACCTCGCGAACTTAACAATCGCTCTTTAAATTCTGCCTTTAAATTTCTGCTTGCATGGTTTAAATTATGACATTATCTCTCTGTTTGCATGATTCAATTATCTCACGCGTTTACTATTATTTCTGTCACATTGCACACATCCGAAGGTTAGGTCTAACTGTTTGGCCGCCGCGCCAATAGTCCGTAAAACTTCACACATTCAATTTCAAATCCTCAAAACTACAAACTACAAACCCTAATTTTCACAAATGCCTCGCCGCAGGAAAAATTACAATTTTACCCTTAGCATTAGGTCAAAGAGCCGCCGCGCTCATTTTAGGGTTTCCCGCCGTGGAATCCCTAATTTAACCCTAATTACAACTTAACATTTCAACGTAGAGATTTGGAGTTTCTACACTCCACGTAAGCGTGTCCTTAAGATGCGTTTATTCCCCTTGAGACCTTGACCACAGTCAAGAAGTTTCTAACCTCCCTATTGAGGGGAACTACGATTACTCTGATTCCACTCCCGTAAGGATACGTAGGCACAAGATGCGATGTCTTGCCGAGTAAACTTAGAATTAACCCCCTTTATTATTTATTATTGCTTATTTATATTTTATTTATCTTTGCTATTTAATTATTTTGCTTATTATTTTGTAATTGTTTCTTGGAT
Organism: Lathyrus sativus; assembly: GCA_963859935.3. Classification (NCBI taxonomy): domain Eukaryota; kingdom Viridiplantae; phylum Streptophyta; class Magnoliopsida; order Fabales; family Fabaceae; genus Lathyrus; species Lathyrus sativus. The sequence goes on from CAWUDS030003006.1 coordinate 28,439, forward strand.
GTAAAGTTGTTTAATTATTTAATTATTATTATGGTTAGTAATTAGGGAGTGTAACAACATGTATGTAATATTAAAATAAATTTAGATCACTTTTAAATAAAGATAATTAAAATAAACACGTCACACACGTAAGTCGATTTTAATCGCCGTCTCACTTCCTAAGGATATCCCTCAAGTTGCCTACGAATAATGGTTAAGTGGGGTGTATAAAGCAAGTCCCTCAAATAAAAAAATCATCAAAGTCCCTTATGGTTGCCTTTACGAATCAAGTCCCTTTCGAAAAATGATGATGGTCCCTTATATGTGCTTATTACATCCCACAATGGCCTTCAAAGTCAAATTGTCCCTCACATACCCCTTAACATCCAAAGTAAGGACTACCTACTCCATTATAGTAGGGATAGTCTTACTAAAGGAAAGAATGAAGAATAAGAAAGACCTTTAAACATTAGGGTAGGTTACTCCTAGGTGCTTGCTCACTTCAAAATTGTTTCGCACTTAAACAAATTTTCAACAAGTTTTCAAACAAGTTCTTAACACATCCTTACATGGATTATTTATTAACTATTCTGAAAATTTTCTATTCACACACTACAATTTCAAAACAATTCAAAAGTGAGCTTAAGTACCTAAGAGCCCATGGATAACCATGGATGAAAAGGATGCTAATACCTTCCCTTTTCATAACCTACCCCCCGGACCCAAAATACTCTCTAAGGTCTTTCCTGTTCTTTTATAACCTTTCCTTATGGATAAAATAAAAGTCGGTGGCGACTCTTGCTATCCGCAACATTGTTTAAAGTCAGTTCACCGGGTTACAGAACTGGCGACTCTGTTGGGGACCTATTTAAGAGGGGTACCCTTAGGAATTAAGATCACTTTAAATTGTTTGCCTTGTTTGCTTTATTATTATATTGTTGGGGTGCTCTTATGTGTGAAAGGTCCTAACCCGGATCTAGTGTACCTTAGGTAAATGGCAATAGACCAAGGAAACTGTACGACGTATATCGATACGGTTGATCTGGTGGCCATAGTTAGTGCGACTTCTTGGTTGGTGCTTATATTCCTTAAGTCAAGTTGAGGATAATATTGAGGCTGCCATATGTTGTCAATGCACTAACTGACTTTTAGAACCCTAGTTAACTCATCTTGGCCTTTAGAAAGTAGTGAGGTAACCGGCTTTGGTGCAGACTGAAGCTGGTTGACACTCGATACTACGCTCATTGAGATCTTAAACTTGGAGGGTTTTGGTTGGCAAGTAAGTTGCCTTCTGAACAACCACCCTTGTGAAGGATCAATGATATTGAGATCCCTTAGAACCTGGTTACTTTTGTAGGACAGGATGAACCATCTAACTTCAGGGAAGGGTACTTGCCTTTGAACCTCATGCAAGCCTTTAAACCTAGGGCTATGGTGTGACTTGTTTGTGTGTGCCACATGTTTGTGATTGAGCATGACATCATGACATCATCATGCATCATAAGCATATCATTTTCCCTAACCATTTCAAGGACCAAAGGATTTGTCTTTGTTCTTTGTTGCAGGTCATGGCTTCTGCTCGTAGAAACACCATCAGGATCAACTTTGTAGGGATACCTGCTAAGCTCAAGGAGTTGGTTTCCCTAGTGCCTGATCATTCCCAGTTCAACAAGAGACATGGTCACTTATTGGATCTAGTTACTTCAGGGTTCAGTGAAGACATGATGAGTGTGCTGTTTCAGTTCTTTGACCCTAAGCACCATTGCTTTACATTTCCTGATTATCAGCTGGTTCCAACCATGGAGGAGTTCTCTAAACTTCTGGGTATACCTGTTCTTGATCAGAAGCCATTCACAGGCTTAGAGAAGGAGCTTAAACCAGAAGTTGTTGCTGCAACTCTACATCTGAAGAAGTCTGACATTGTTCTAGAGACTAGAAGTGGAGTTAAAGGTATTCTTGCCAAGGTATTAGTGGATAAAGCTCAAATGTTCTTGAAGGCTATGAGCTACGAGGCTTTTGAGGAGATCTTAGCCTTATTGATTTATGGCTTAGTGTTGTTCCCCAATCCTGATCAGTTCATAGACGTTCATGCCATCAACATATTCCTGAGTCACAATCCAGTGCCTACCTTACTTGGAGACATCCTACATTCTCTTCACACCCGTACTACAAGGGCAAGAGGAACTTTGATGTGCTGCATACCTTTACTTTCTAGGTGGTTTATTTCTCACCTTCCTCGCTCAGTAATGAAGAATGAGCAAGGGTTCAGATGGTCCAAGAGGATCATGTCACTTTCTCACTCAGACATCCATTGGTGCTCCAGATCTATGGAGAATGTCACCATCATTGACCGTTGTGGGGAGTTTCCTAATGTGCCACTTCTAGGCATAAGAGGAGGCATCACCTACAACCCATCTCTAGCTTTACGACAGTTTGGTTACGCCCGGAGCGATGGTCCACATGACATTGTTGATTCAGGGCATTGTGTTTGACTACGACAACGATCTTCAGGGTTACCGTCAGAGATTCATCCGAACTTGGGGAAAGGTAAACAGGATTGACAGCAAGACACTGGAGCCTAAGTACACTATTCCTATGGAGGCTTATCTCAGATGGGTACGATCTCGTGCTCAGACACTCATGATGCCATATCCTGCCGTCCTACCAGTTACCATGGAACCTGTTGCTGAAGGAGACACAGCTTATACCATCCTTCACCCAGACATGCCTACTGATATGGAAGACTTGCAGAGATCATGAATTCAACTGAAAGAGCAAAGGGATACTTTCGAGGCTCATTACAAAGCAAGCCAAGCAAGGATCCTAGAGCTAACAAAGCTACTT